>CM061920.1:195563775-195673944 GCA_031002005.1 Vandiemenella viatica
TTGGGCTGACCACAAAGTAACCGACTGGACTACAGCCAGATAGGAAGCAATCTGCTGCAACTGTGGCAGAGGCCACGCAGCTTGGTTTTCTGGCTATGATTCCAAGAAGAAACTTCGGGCAGCGCGTCGCCCGAAAGCTGCAACGGCCTCCAACCACGAAGACAGCTCTAGCCAGCTTTCCCACCACCAGCGCATACGCGGCCCACTGCGCTCCGCCAAGACGAGATGACAACAGCTCCTGGCTCCAGTCGGCCGCGGAGTAGGTCGACCAGCCGACCACTGCCACTGCTGCCGTACCGGACCCAGCGGCCAGCTAACGCTGGTGGTGACGCTGCTCACGCATCTCATCGCCGCCCTCATACCGCGCCAGCAAGGATCAAACTAAGGACTTATCCAACAAGCTACGACAAAAAAAACAGACAGCAGGCTTAGGTCTATAACCTGGAACTGCAAAACCATCATAGCGAAAGCTATATAGATGACACTGCTGCTGTGCGAAGTCGACGAAAATAATCGACAAAGGTAACATTTATTGCTCACAAGTGTGCTGTAGTTCCAGTGTGAGAAACATGTGAGTATCACAGGTGGCAAGAATGCATACTTTTCCTTCTGTTCGTGTTTCCAGCAAGAGCGATGACTTGGGTCGAAGCCAACGAGTCTTATATTGCCTATCAGGCATGTGGCTTCAACTTCCAATATAAATGAGAGTAGTAAATATGTTACGCGTCAAACTAATTGGTTGGAACTTAAGTTTTCTAGTTGTTCTGATAAAAAAGAAAAGAGAATTGCTCTCAGAGCTCACCGTCTAGACTCACATAAGAAATATAGCCACTGCTTTTCACTGGTGAAGACAAAGCTTCTCCATTTCATAAACTATAGTTCCAAAATTCTGGGCGCTTTACCTCTAGAGTATGATCCACTCCTTTTTGACAATAGATTGAGTATGCAAGGTATTGTTTTGACGTTCAGCTTGCAGTAAATGTCTTCCACGATAAAATGATGTGAATTCTGGTCGTTCAGTTTTGTATCGTCTGAGTTGTATATTTGCGCCGTAACAGTTACAAGATTAGGGGAGAATTGATAGCTAAATTGAATGCTATTGACTACATACACACAATTTTAACTACCCCGTGAGTAATGGAATGTGACTTTCGTGCCACACTCCGTGAATACATATAGTCGTCGACTTACTATATACACATTATTTATTAAGTGCAAATTACTTTGTTATTCAAGTTCTAGGTTAATTTATTCGTAACTAAATCCGGGAGGCCAACGATTTGTAAATAACTTTTGGCGTTACAAGGTTGCTTATTTAAAGGAGCAAATAAAATGTGAAATAATTAAATATGCTGCTGGTCTGTACAAAATCTGGACATCTACTTGGCCAGAGAAAACCCTTGGCTGGCGACAAGGAGTCGCCTTGAGGACAACAGGGGTGCCGGATGCGACACACAGGTACTGTTAGCTCAAGACCAGGGCGTTGTCCTCTAAATCAAAGAAGAGAGGGTGTTCCAACCGACCCGCACTGCCTCAAGTGGGCGCGAAGCGAAAAGCTAATAGCGAGTGCTCTGGACATCACGTTATTTTGGCGTATGATATCCCAACAATGCTGTATAGCGTCGGGGGTTAGCTTCTTTTTTTCCGTGTGACATGGTCGCTGGACTGCGTGAGGTGGAGCCATCGTCTTTTTGGTGGCTAAAGGAAGCTACATCGAGACACTTCTTGGTCGGGAGTGGCCTGATGCAGTCATCGAAGGCACTTGAACGAGCGACGCGGCAATGGCCGCAGCTTTGAGATCGATATCTCACAGTAATACGCTGTGTTACGTTCATCACGGAGCTGTCTACATATGGTAATGTGCTCTTACGCCAGGCCAATGTTCATGGATTAAAGAGGCTTACGTGACCCGTAAACGCCACATGAGACCTGAATTTCAGCTCTACTTGTGCAGCACCCCTGAGCTAGCTGGCACTTTTTCATCGAATATTAAATTCTGAAAGCTCCTTTTTTTTAACAAGATTCAAATAATGTACATTTTGTTTTTAATGGCGCCCTGGAATATTTATATGTGTATATTCATAACATCTAACTACTGGCCTGTGTCGCCACGATGTTTCATTAAGCATTTTGATAACTGAAATACTTAGAGTTTGTAAAGAGACCATTTGTTGGCTACCGTTAAGAAAACGTGAGTTGCCAAAAAAAAGGGAGGGGGGAATTAATATTAATTCTGAAATAATTCCTGAAAATGAAAATTACATATAATAATGATGCTATAAGGGGATCTAATAGGTTACTAACTAGAACCATGAATTTCAGACACAAAATAAAACCTCATTTATTGAGTCTTATGGCCTTACAAGGTCGGGTAGTAATTAACGTTACGTTAAACACAATTAGATCAGCAAAAACAAGCAATACCCGACGTTTACAATTCGCCGGAGTAAGCAAACAAAACTGAATGAAATATCTCAAACAAGTAATAAAAACAGCAAAGTTAACATTGAAATAACATGGCAACACAGGCCATCAAATTGAAGCTAACATTTTACTGTACAAAGGAAAATCCCAGGGGGCGCCGTATAAAGTGAATGAAAAGCATCAAAATTGAATTAACAAACAGCAAGATGCTTAAGAAAAAATTGAATCGAAATATAAATTCAGCTAGCTCAGAATTTAAGTGGCGGGAGCAGAGTCTTAACCCAGGCGTCGCTTAAGGGCACATAAGTCTGTTAAAATCCACTGAATAGTGACCGTCGTTTCTGGTACATTACCATAGAATCATCGCCGTGATGGTGAGCGACAAACACAATGCCACTGCAGCAATGGAAGCTAAATAAGCGGCTACGACCGCGTTATTAGCATAACTTCCAAATAATGGCAAGCATGCCACTCGACATCTCGCTTTCCCAAAGCAAGAAATGATCAACCACAATGATCATCAGAGAGCGTGCCGGGCTGACACGTCTATTCACCAGCTCGTCTTGGACCCAAGTCACGTCCGTTCATCAGCTCGTCTTGGACAGAAGTCACGTCCGTTCATCAGCTCGTCTTGGACAGAAGTGATCTCTAAAAATGGCTCCTTCTTCTTCCTCGGCTAGTTGCTCGCCACATGTAAAAGAACTCCACGGAATTAGTATTGTAGACCCCAATAAATGTTCAGGATTGGCTATCTACACATTTCCGTCGTCACGTGTTTAATATCATGCGTCGCATTCGCCGTCTCCTTCGCGCGTTTCCTACGTGGCCTTCGGGGTAGTAGCGGGGTAGGGGTAGGTCACCGCCCGATTTCGAACGGGACTCAAGCCGGGCTGTCCCGGCGCCATCGAGTCGCCTCGCCTGCTCCATTGTTCCTCTCTCAACCGCCGAAATGGCAGTTTCTAGCCTTCGATATTCAGCCCTTCTGAGCCATGCGTTTACAGAAAAATTGATTTACAATAAAATATACCTTTGGCCGCCCTGGTTTTAAACATACATTTAACCTATCCAGACAACCCTCATTATTTACAATTAATTACACGTTGCAAGACTAAATAATTAATAAATTTGAATATAATAAAAAAAAGAATTATGAATATAATTAATAATAATTTAATTATATTCATTGTGGGTGACGCTGTCACACCACAATATACCTGCTACCCAATCAAAATAAAATTATGCCAATAATTTTATTTGAACTATTCTAACCCTACAGTTGCATCAAAATCATTGCCTACACTATAGTTTCATGGTTCCAGCTCACTCGAACTATCGCATACATGTGACCTCTTTAAATATGTAAATACGACACGTGACTCTGGTTAACATAAATAATGAAATGTCTTATCCTAATATGCAAAGTAAAACATCATAAAACATTGACAGGTACATAGATGTAAATGAACGACAAAATAGATCTGTTCAATCAATAAACAAAAAAATGATGTAAGCACAAGATATTAACATTAAAACTAGACAACTCAATTAATTATTTACAACGGGCTATGCAAATCTAGCACATGTGTTGAAGTTAGATATAGCAACAACAAGAATAAAGAATGCACCGAATGTCCATTATCAAGGCCGACACAAGTATGCCGAAACCACATAACATGAAAATCAAATGGAAAAGAAAAATCTTCCGCGAATTTACATAATTTAATCCTTCCGCGAATTTACATAATTATCCATACAATACAAAAGAAAGACGGTTCTCGCAAAATGAACTATATTATGCTTTCCAAACTACACTCGTAGCAAAGACATTATAGCGGTGAAACCAAGCGATCAGCTGTTTCCACTTTGCCCGCTCTGTTGTTGTCAGTAAGCGCTGTCCCGTTAAGCTTGCGGCTCAGGCTACCTGTTTTCGTTTAACCTGATTGCAATCCTTCCAGGAAAACTGGCGGTCGGCACAGCTGCTATTCCAAACAGCTGAGCGTCCTTTACCTGTTCTCGCTGCGTTAGCGCTACGCTTGTTAGGCAATTACGTGTCTCAAGACTGACACTCTTACTTTCTAAAGATATGCTCTACGTTATTACCTAACTAAATGTACATTGATCCTTAAGCTATATTTACAAACATCCGTCTAGGAACTTGTAGCCTATGCTGTGTGAAACGGGCGCAAATTCCGGGCATTATGCGGGCCGATCTCCGTTCTGCCGTCGGTCAGCATGTAGCAGTTTGGGGAGATAATCCGCGCTACTGAGAACGGTCCCGAATACAGCAGAAAGAATTTGGAAATTAATTTCGCTGTGCGTCAGACGGGGTCATAGTCCTAAGTAGCACCTGCTGCCCGACGCTAAACGTTTGCGTCCGCAATCCGTCGTGCTTGCGTTGCCGCTTCGTAGCTTTCTCTACCAAGAATTCATGTGCTTTCTTGATGTCATCCTCGGGATTCTTCTCGGGTTGATCCTTAAATTTTACATTGATACGAATCAGACGCAGTCTCATCCCGCACGAAATGATCGCGAGTTTCTCATTAGCATCGGCATAGCTTTGGCTTTGACTGTGGTGCTGTCGTCAAGTTTCTCGTCAGTATCGGCATAGCTTTGGCTTCCGTGCTGGCGTCAAGTTTTCCTTTTTCCCGCATTTTGTCGGTTGGGTTCTGTGGTATGAGATTTTGCTCGTCAGCTGATGCGCATATAGCTCTTCCTCCGTTATTCAAATTGCCTTCGCGTTCCGCGGTGTCTTGCATTGGTTTGGAACTATTTATTCCAAGGCTCTGCTCACAGGCCTCATGTTTCCAATGCAACACCTCCGGAACCAAATTTGTCACCGTCTTATTTCCCCAATCCATAATGACTTGACGTTTTGCTAAGAGGTCGCATCCAACGATCACATCTTGCGTCAAACCGGGTACTATAAGTAGTGGCAACATTAACTCGCTATTCGCGACTTTCACGGGGATTAGCGCTTGCGTGCTAACGATCTTTTCTCTCTTTCCTATTGCAGGAACCACCGTTAACTTGCGTTGTGGGAATTACTTTTAGCCGCGGATTCTTATCTTTCAAGCGTAGCAGAAATTTCTTAGACATTACGGAGACAGACGATCCCGAGTCAATTAAAATATTCGCCCGTATGCCATATGCAATAATATCTACACGGGGACACTTCGCGCGCTGCCATGAGGCTGTCGCCGGATACCATATCTTCTTCTTCGTCGATATTTTCCGGTCCTTCGCCGCGCCAATATTCCAAACTGCCGAGGCAAATGCTGTCGGCGTTTGCAGCGTCCCCCGAAAAATCTCATTGTGACGGCGGGGAGTTAGACGCGTTGTTAACGCCGCCCACATTCTTCCTCCGTCGCCTTTGCACACATTTCCGGTTCCGCGTTTTCAATCGAGATCGCGTTCACTGGAAATTCTTGTGGATACGCGGATCGGTTGTTTCCCGACCGCTGATGATTTTTATCATCCTTCCATTGTGCATTTCCGTTCTTCCATTTCTTCCCTCCATTACGATTGCCGGAATTTTGATTGGAAGATTTCCCATTCTGTCCATCAGCATAGGAAGCTTTATTGCCGCCATGCGGTCGCTTAGACTCGCTTTGCGCTTCGCCATGGTTTCGTTCCGCGTCTTGTCTCGCCAGATTATCGGCCATTTTCCCGATTCTGTCTAGGTTACCGACGGTTTCTAGCAGTTCTGGTATCGTACGAATGACCACGGGGTTAATGAGTGACTGCACTTGTGGACCAAAGTGCGCGATCACCATCTCTATGAACTCTCCGTCCGTCATTTTGTCGTCGAATTGCCTACACTGCACCAGCAAAGTTTTCACGTAGCTTTCCATTCGAATAATGCCACTTGGGAATGTACCTTCCTTGGTACAGCTTTATCCTCGCCTGGTTCTGGATCTTTTTCGACCAGAAGGTCTCAAGAAACAGGACTCTGAACTCGGCGTAAGATAAGTTAGTTTCGGACGCAATTTTCAGCCAGAGTCTGTCTGTTTCTGAAAATGATTCCTCGACCAACACAAGCTTCATGGAATCAGGCACTCCTTTGATTTCAAAATACCGCTCCATTTCGGTAAGATAAATCCTAGGATTTACGTCTTTGCGAGACCCAAAACGTGGCAACTTAAGCTCGATATTAGCTGCTGCGTACTGTGCGTAATTCGCGTGAACAATACTCCCGCTAGCGTTGGAATTACCCACTTCCTTCATCTTGGATTCCAACTGCGCCAGCTTTGAGTTAGTGTTCTGCACGAGTGTTTGCTGTGACGCTTGCAAATCCTGTTGTGCCGTTTGTACTTGTTCAACCGAACTCTGCAACCTCCGACATCTTTGCATTTACAGCCTGCAAGCTTCGTTCAGTATTATCCTTAATCTCGTGGACAAATTCCGAGATCTGACCGAGACTCTGGTGGCTTTCTTGCCGCACGTGCTCGACAGATTTTTCGGTCGCGTCCAAACGCTTCGAGATTTCCGCGCTTGATTCCTGCAATGCAGTGCATGTTGCCTGAATCGTATCTGTGCGTCTCTCCAACACTGAAACATTCGCTCGCATCTCCGATTTGAATGCACTCATTTCACGGGTCATTTCCTCGCGAAAAACGGACAATTTCCCGTCCATGCCTTTTAATAAAGCACTTTTGCGATTCAAAGTTTTGACTTTGTGCATCCAAACGCTTATTTATGTCCTCCTGTTGTGAAGCTATTTGTTTAGTCAATTCCTGCCTCAATGAGACAGAATTTTGACTTTGTGCATCTAATTTCTGATTTAATTCCGCCATCTCTTCCTTTTGCGACGCAGAATTTTTATTTATTTGTTTACTCAATTCCGAAGCTAATTTCTTGTTCATGTCCGCCATCGCGTCAAGTATGCTTTGAAATTGTAACGCGGGCTGTGGCAATTCTGCCGCGCTTTGCGACGCACGTGTTTCAACATCTGCCCGCATGGGTGGATTTTGAACGGTTTCATTGTCTGGGGTTGGAAAAATTCCTAACTGTTCCCCATCTAATGATGCATTTGAATGAATGCTGCGCGTACTAGGAGTATCATTGCACTCTTCGTCCGCCAACGGCATTTCGCGTACTTCCGGTGCTTGATCCATCGCGTTAGTTTGCTCGGAAATGTTATGAACAATAGATTGATCTGCCCTATTAATGGTGCGTGACCTCAACTTCATAGATTTGATCGTAAGATACAAAATTTCAACTCCGAACAATTTGAACAATCGACAACAAACAAAATACAACCGGCACGATTTAACTCGAAAAGTACAGCATTAAACAAATTTCGCGCATAAATCCCTTCAAGCATGAAATAAAACCCATCCAAAATTAAACAACAAGGAAAAACAACGATGTTTCATGCGACACAAATACCTCAACACATGAGCAAAATCAGCATAAAGAAAAATCTTAACTTTTACCATGCATTAAAATTTCAAAAGCACTGACTCTATCTTTAATTTTAAACTAACCATGCTTGATGCAAGTGAACGAAAATATACTTGAACAACTGATTGAAATAAATCACACATTTAGATTTAAATCAAGCATGGCAAACAAAGCAAACAAATTTCAACATAAAATTTATTCTAAAATAATAAAATGAATCAACACAGGTCACATCCATGGATTTTTTTAGACTTGTGAAATTCTCAAAATAATTTCGACTTGCAAAAGCCCGAAACGTTGGGTGCCAATTGTAAAGAGACCATTTGTTGGCTACCGTTAAGAAAAACGTGAGTTGCCAAAAAAAGGGAGGGGGGAATTAATATTAATTCTGAAATATAATTCCTGAAAATGAAAAATACATATAATAATGATGCTATAAGGGGATCTAATAGGTTACTAACTAGAACCATGAATTTCAGACACAAAATAAAACCTCATTTATTGAGTCTTATGGCCTTACAAGGTCGGGTAGTAATTAACGTTACGTTAAACACAATTAGATCAGCAAAAACAAGCAATACCAGACGTTTACAATTCGCCGGAGTAAGCAAACAAAACTGAATGAAATATCTCAAACAAGTAATAAAAACAGCAAAGTTAACATTGAAATAACATGGCAACACAGGCCATCAAATTGAAGCTAACATTTTACTGTACAAAGGAAAATCCCAGGGGGCGCCGTATAAAGTGAATGAAAAGCATCAAAATTGAATTAACAAACAGCAAGATGCTTAAGAAAAAATTGAATCGAAATATAAATTCAGCTAGCTCAGAATTTAAGTGGCGGGAGCAGAGTCTTAACCCAGGCGTCGCTTAAGGGCACATAAGTCTGTTAAAATCCACTGAATAGTGACCGTCGTTTCTGGTACATTACCATAGAATCATCGCCGTGATGGTGAGCGACAAACACAATGCCACTGCAGCAATGGAAGCTAAATAAGCGGCTACGACCGCGTTATTAGCATAACTTCCAAATAATGGCAAGCATGCCACTCGACATCTCGCTTTCCCAAAGCAAGAAATGATCAACCACAATGATCATCAGAGAGCGTGCCGGGCTGACACGTCTATTCACCAGCTCGTCTTGGACCCAAGTCACGTCCGTTCATCAGCTCGTCTTGGACAGAAGTCACGTCCGTTCATCAGCTCGTCTTGGACAGAAGTGATCTCTAAAAATGGCTCCTTCTTCTTCCTCGGCTAGTTGCTCGCCACATGTAAAAGAACTCCACGGAATTAGTATTGTAGACCACAATAAATGTTCAGGATTGGCTATCTACACATTTCCGTCGTCACGTGTTTAATATCATGCGTCGCATTCGCCGCCTCCTTCGCGCGTTTCCTACGTGGCCTTCGGGGTAGTAGCGGGGTAGGGGTAGGTCACCGCCCGATTTCGAACGGGACTCAAGCCGGGCTGTCCCGGCGCCATCGAGTCGCCTCGCCTGCTCCATTGTTCCTCTCTCAACCGCCGAAATGGCAGTTTCTAGCCTTCGATATTCAGCCCTTCTGAGCCATGCGTTTACAGAAAAATTGATTTACAATAAAATATACCTTTGGCCGCCCTGGTTTTAAACATACATTTAACCTATCCAGACAACCCTCATTATTTACAATTAATTACACGTTGCAAGACTAAATAATTAATAAATTTGAATATATATTAAAAAAAAGGAATTATGAATGTAATTAATAATTAATTTAATTATATTCATTGTGGGTGACGCTGTCACACCACAAGTTCAATTATTGTTTGCTCTAATTCAGCAAATTGTAAGGTCTGGGTATTGCTTACTTGTTATGTTGCATCATCTTGCATTAGAAGTAACGTTAAACATATCCAGCAATGTAAATGACAGAATGAAACTCAATATTTGTTTACCTGTAATTTCTACAGCTATCAAGATTCATGCAATCCAAATTATCAAAACTCATAATCATCTTAACATTCAATAATTATCAGAAACCTTCCACCATAACAAGCTAACTTCAGAATATTCTGCCTCCTAGAAAACTTCTATACGGATGCGATTTATATCATGCTTATCATTTTTTGATTGGACTCAATGGTTGGCACAAGTTCTACAACGACTGTCATTTGAGAAGTAGAAAAAATTATTCTTGGAATTTTGAAGTGAATTGTTTCTGATGTGTGGAATTTTGTTTCATTGCTGGAATAAGGGTAAATGGTCCCTAAATAACCAGTATTACTGAGTAGTTTCTTGGATATATAGCTAGCTTTTCTCTGAAACTTCTCGTTAATTGCATGCGTCTTACAACGAGAGAAATATTGACTCTTGGAAAATGTCGTGATTGTATATTCATCGGGTGAAAGATGCAATGATGCAGTGGTTTGCTATTTTGACCAAACTACACCTTAGTCAAAAAAGTTAGAGCCCCGCTCAGCGCCGTCAATTTGTTTTCTGCCTGACGAACGCTGCCCGACGATGCTTCCCAGCCTCTCACTTGACTACCCGGAGAACTCGCAGCACCAAAAAAATTAAACTCATCTAAAATTTATCGGCGGAGGAAGAGGCGAGCGTGTGAGAACAAACAATTACCGAGCCCTCCTGGAGCTGGTGCTGGAGTTGTTCCGGCAGATTGAAAGCAAGTGCACGGCAGATGGTTGTACGGAGCAGAGCGGGCGTTCCGACAGCTAATAAGTCTTAGCTATTCCGGAGGAAACTTGGGATGGCCCGTGGTGTGAGGTACGGAGATGAAATACGCCACGGCTACAAAGAGATTCTGCAATCAAGAGCAAACGAGGAACGTCGAATGAGACGCTATCAAAAGTGAACGAGGGTGAGCGAGCTGCTGGATAGCAGCTTAACTCCGGCCGTTCTCTAAATTGGCATTGTATATGTTTCTGCGGATTAGAAGATACAGTGTACAAGCTGAATATATTATCAGCGCAAAAGCACAGCCCGCAATCTGATAACTAAATTAGGGAAATATTCAATCACTATCGTGTCATTTCTTCTTGATTAATGAATATCAATCAGGCAGAGAAAAGTCAGTAAAATTGCTGTCATATACTGCTTAATTAATGAAATTATCTAAATCCCATTTCATTTTCATCCATAAATATTATACAATAACAATTCCCTCTGGTTGTAATGACCTGGTGAAAGGGTTTCTATTGGCTGCACATTCCGCCCCTACCGTAGCCATCTTAACCTAACCCGGTAGTCCTACCGTGTTTAGGGAACCTACAGCTTAACATGGAATCCGTGTCATTCACATTACACAGGAAGTTTTACCAGAGGTGAAAGTTCGGTTAAGGTGCTATAAAAATCCCCACCGAGACAGGGATTCGAACCGGAGATCTTCAGATCTCCAGTAAAACACCTTAAACACTCTGCCACAGATCAGTCTAGCTGTGAGCCTTAAGGCGATACAGATACAAATTAGCACCCGGAGTACCATTTTTTCAGAGTAGTTCATGTACCTATATCCAACATTCCTCTAGCATTAAACAGTAAAGGCTTTAAAAATATTTGATTTAAATAATTTGAGAATTTCAGAAGATAAATTAAATTGTGTTAAATTTAAAAATGCCACTGAATTAATTTTACGGTTGATTTTTCCCATCCCCCCTTGCAAGAAAGATTTGCTGAAACTTAAACTTGTGTTATTTTACTTATTTAAATATAGTTAAACGTGCTGAAAAATTGAGCGCAAAAACGGTAGATACAGATTGTTGTTAAAACAAGAAAAATTATATCCAACCCTAGAAGCTGAAAAATTTTGGTGGAGTTTTGTTTGTAAATTTGCAGTTTCTTTCAAAGTTATTTCTAAAGCAGCGGAATGAAACGACTTCAAAAACGATTTTGTTACCAACTTGATTGAACCTGACACTGTACTTCGTGAAGTTAGGATAAGTCCGGTGAATGGGAATAAGACCGAGATTACAGATACTCCATACTTTATTTGAAATTAATTAAGCAGTATAAATTTTGTTAAATATTCATGGGATTTTTAAGAATATAGTTACATTGTCATGAGTTGTTTTGGGTTTATAAAATGTAAAACGGTCAACTATCTTTACCAATAGTTAGTTTCTGTAATGCAATCTTAAATGATTTTCTATTGGTCAATACATTTTTGATTTAAGGCTAGAATGAGACAAGAAAGATACATAATTTTGGTTAATTTGAGATTAGTAATAACAGATTTGATTTCTGGAAGGAAGAAAATGAGTTTAATTTCAGTAGGAGGAATCTGAACATATTTTCTAGTAATGTACGATTTATTAAAATAACAGAGAAGTAAAAAGTGTTGTGATAGATCGAAAACGGCAGCTCCAGGAAGCCAATTGTTGGCGTAGTCAGTCTGCGAGAAATGTTTGAACGGTAAAATCTGTGAAAGATACGGGAGTGGGAAGGTGGGAAAATGTCAGATTGAGTTATTGTAAGATCACGAAAGTACTTTAGTCGTCATAAGTACGTCGGTATATTTATTGGGCCAGTTCGATGGAGGATTATGTGTAAATGCTGTTACGAGAGAATTTGGCACTTTGCAACTGCTTCTACGAGAGCCTATCCCCCGGAATTAGAAGTCTGTTCAATGGTGTAAAGAAAGGGTACTGAGCATTATAGTTGAAAAATTAAAATTATTCCGTTATTCCGCAGAAATTCCTCATGGTCAATCAACTAACTTACTCAAATTTTATAACAAAGGTGGCAATTGTTTTTTTTTTAAAAAACCTGCATTTTCAAAGTAAAAACATTTTTGTAGCTTTCACTGTTAACGTTTAATATATTGACCGTAAGTTAATCACCAAACCTGGTACAGATCATGTATAAACTGGTTAAAAAAATAACAGAATCCATTCTTTTAAACCCAATACATGCATTCCAGAAATTAGCTTCTAACAATCTCTTCATGTTGTGGTAATTAAGGTTCAAGGGGGAAAAAAAAAGTGTGGAACTCGGCCATAGCCGTTTGAAGGAACAATCACGTCCTTCGCCATGGTTGATTTCGGGAAACCACGGAAAACCGAAATATGAATGACTGTACGAGGATTTGGGACATCATACTCCAGAATTCCCGGCCCGAATCTTAACCATTCACCCACCAGGCTTAGATTCTAATACTCATATCCCATAAGAATATCAATAACTCACTGTAAAGTAGTTCAATTTAATTATCAGCACAGATATTGCTTATGATAAGGTTAAAGGATCTGTAGGCATTCAATTTAGATAGTTTCCTAAGAAACCCATTGCTTCTAGAGGGTCAAACTCTCAAACGGGTCGGAAGGATGCGGGTATCCAGATTTGGATTTTCAATGGTTTCCCGAAATCAATCCAGGCAAATGCCGGGATGCTTCCTACAAAAGGTCATGGCCGAATTACTTTCCGTTCCTTGACTCTGGTTATTTCCCGCCTGTAATTACCTCAACGTCGACAAGTCTTAAACTCATAAGCAAAAAAAAAAAAAATCTTATGAGGGTTCCCTTAATTCTGGGATTGTTTGTAGTTATTCAGGTACTCACGTCAAAGATAATAAAGCAGTAGACTCACATGGTACGTTTATGGTATTCATCTTATCGTAAGCTCGGCAGCTTCCAGGAAAACTTGATTATAAATAACATTGACCAAAGTTTTTCATCAATCTGCGGGTTATAAATTATGTACAGACGACTGGAATCTTAATATAGTGAGATTTAACATTGTCTCATGTATTTTTTATATAATTATGAGTTGATAGAGGATGTCTGGATTATATGAAGCAGAAATTTTTCAGTGTTCTTGGAAGCCTGAATTTGGGAATGCATCTCCATCAAGCCAAGACGAAATCAGAATAGATTATTGACTGCGAGCTAATTAAAATGGAAATACATCAATAAACAGCTTTAGTGACGGACACATTTTTTTTTAATTCTAGGAAGAAAATTCTAAATTGGTGCCAGAAAGTGGCTTTTTACTATACAATGTACACGTCAGAAGCATTAAAGTGACAGAGCGTTGTTTATGCTCAACGATACACTCCAAACAATGGTAAAACTACAACAAAGAGGCACTCTCTAAACTTGGAAGGACGGATTGAAAGCGACAGCAATGGCTTTCAGAGAAACCAATGGAAAACGACTGAACGCGGTAGAAAAGCGAGCGAATGAATCAGATAAAGTAGGGTACGCGGCGGGGAAGGCAATGGCCACGCAGGTCGAGAGAAGAAGGACGACGTGCATAATGGAGGAGGCTGTTAAATGTTGAGCGGGCACGGGCTCACTTAGGCCGGCAGCGCCACTGATGTACGATTGTTGCTGCACAGTGAAATATTCAGGGCGCCCGCCTAGCAGGGGCTGCGCCGCCGCAACGCGCTACGTGCGAACCTCCGGCTACGGTGTCGACAGCGCGGTCAGAGGAGGTGCCAAACACTGCACACGAGGGTATTACGGCTTAAACCTCAATGTGTGCACACGTCTTTTCACTGACAACAAACCTCTCAGGTATAGCAACGTCGTCGGACTATTCTCACTATTAACTACTATGGATCCTATGCCCTAGCGACAATATCCTTACACGCTTACTTTTGCATTACCATTATCGCCACCATCATCATCAATGACAAGAGTTGGAATAGGAAAGTAGTACGTACGACAGATCACTTCCGTACTGCTTCGTGGTACATCCCTCTTCCATACCAGACTTCTCATCTTTATATATAAAGATGAATGTATGTTTGTTTGTTTGTTCTTCATAGAAATCCACAGTTTTCATCCAATGTCGATGAAACTTTGCACACTTATCCTTTGAAACAAGGAGAAAAATAGTCTACATTTGGTTGAAAAATTATCTGTATAAATAACACATTTTGCCTCATAACTTCGGAATACGGCGATAGATAGACACGTTTGATGTGGACATCAACGTACCATGTTTCCGTGTAGTGGACTGCCAGCTGAGTGGTTATAGCGCTTGCTTACAAACGTCGTGGTCTCCGGTTCAAATCTGCGTGGAGTCTAAGGTTTTTAAAAATTGTTTTTCATCGTAAGAGTCAGGCCTTGGCCGTAGGTTATTCGGATTGAATGTTAAAATGTAGATATTAGAAAATTAGGGCTGCAATACGAGGCAAATCGTAGGTAGTCTTGCAATGTTGTAGGTGTACACTTTTTTACGTTATAATGATCCCTCAGGTGTTGTTCGCAGTCAGTGTGTGAGTGTGAACCACAGTAATATTATTATAAATACGGAAGTAAGTCACTGTCTTTTTGTTACGTTTTGATGACTAAATAGCAATATCGTTGTGATGGAATTTTATAAGGAAATCTGTATGAAGGGCACAGGATATTTTTTCCAGTATGATTAACAGTTGTAGTCACGAAATTTGAGACCTTATCGAATGGTGACAGAAATATGCTGGAAAATGATTCTCTTCAAGAGACATGTTCGACGGTACAGTGATATAGTGATAGCTTTCCTGTCATATTATTCCGACTCGATATTGTTTGGGACCAATCCTTCGTTACCAACAACTTTCTATATTTAAGTCTGGCAAAAACATTATTAATCCACGCGTACGAAGTCGCGGGTACGGGCTAGTTTTTCTTAAAAATGCCTCTGCTTGCCTTCCTCTTTTGGTTATATCACCATCGTTCCATCCGCCTTCCTCTTTTCCCTGGTACTTACAACTGTTTACCTTCTCCAGCTGTTCACCTTTCATCACATTTCCCCTGGTTGTCCTATTTCAGGAATATTTATTTTAAATTATTTTACTAATCAAAGCACATTGTTCATAACTTTTCCTCGCCCATGAATTCACTGACTACAAATGAATTTTTCCAGTTCCTCGTAGCTCAGTTCAAGTGCTAGTTTATAGCCATGGACATCCCTTCCTCCCAAATAGTAGTTATAATTCTTCATGCAGTGTCAATACATGTCTTTTCACCAATGTACGTTTTGCATAAACTGAGCACTTTCTTCAACCATTTCATGACTTACTCCTGACCCAACTTGTAAAATGTATCGGCTACTGATTGTGTTGTATGATAATATTTCCAAATAAGTTCAACCTTCCTTCTTTGCACTCTTTCGGACTATTGCATTTGATACCTTAATATGCGTACAAAACATAACTAAGGGTTTAATGTCCAGTTCATTGACTTCTTTTGCACACCACCTCATCACTCTTTCCAAGTCTTTAAAACCAAACATGCACTGTTTTCTTGGAAATTATACGTGATTTTACAGTTTGTTTGTTGTTCCACTATTTTTATTACGTTTGTAACTAGCCATCTTACAATCCGTAGCAAACCCAGAATTCAGTCATGTTTTAAGTAACTTTGCCAAACAGGGTTCCTCTTAGGGAGTGAGTGACTTCGAAGTCGATGCGTCCTAAAATCAATCTGTATTAGAACCTAAACATGGAAGAAGCGTCACTCATTGCATTATATTCACAAACGGCTCACTTTCCAGAAAAATTGATTTAGTCGCTGTTAAATTCATAGCTTTTCCGCTAATGCAGCTGAGAACGACTTATAGATGTCTAAATGATCTTTCGGCGTTCGGATAATTTTTCGTCCCATTTAGTCTTGTTTCCTAATTGGGGAGTTTTTCTTAGAACACTGTCCATTCACCTCATTGAGTCAGTGTACCAAATCTGTTTGCAATGTATAATGTTTCCAGTCGTTTTTAAACGCAAGGTGCGTAAAAAAAAAAAAAAACGTTCAGTTTGTGCAAGAAACAAAAATTTGATAAAACAGTTTACTATAGTCATTCATCACGAACGAAACTCAAAAAAATCTTAGGTGGGTATAAAACAGCATCTCCAGTCAAAACGATGAATAAATAGTTTCTTCAAGATTAAACAGTCTTTCATACAAATGATTTAAGACGACCAATGTTCAACCAAATTCTGATCTTTCAAAATGCTGACAGATCGACTTCGATTCGTACTAACCCCAAATGAAAATGCGATGCACAACTTCTACTGAATTCTATCTCACAGAGTGCTTCTGCATCAACTTTCGCCATGCCAATTTAGGAATGCGAATTGAAACCACATCTCTCACAGCATTCATACCAGAATATTAAATTTCAAACAAAAAAAAAACAACAAAAAAGTTTTGGTTTTTGTCTCACTACTTATGAAACCAATACAGATGCGAAGTTGTGGGAATAACAAAGTCTTAATGACATGAAAGCATTGAGAAATTGTGCCAGTCAATACGAAGCATTAAAAAAATAAATCATTCTGATGTATCAGCCTAGTGTTAGCAACTGAATAACACTTCATATAAGGGTTTTACTGCAAATAATAGAAAAATTAATTATTACTTCATAAATTACTGTTAATCAGAAAATAATATATTTTAGCTTACTCCAAATTAGTAACCTAATTTCAGCAATAGTGAGAACTTACTTCAGCATGAAGTAAAAATAAAACAGATTATCCTTTCTATAAGAAAGGAAGTACTTGAAATTTTACTGACAACAAGTAGGAGGTACACTCTTAACGAACGAAGACCACCAAGTAAGTACACCGTTACTGTCATTGTTACCATGTATTAAGCTTCTTACAAAGCTTTTCTTCAGCCATCAAAGCAAGTGAGTTTCACTCACTTCATTAAGTCACAATATTTTAAAAGAACTGGAGAAATGCAATACCGCTAATTGTTAAAGACGGTGAGTGAACAATTTTAGAATAAATTAAAAGCTACATTCTCTGGAAATACGCCGTCAGCATTGTACTTTCAAATGGAGAGCACTCTCACAATGACACGCCACGGCTCCACCAACAAAGTGACGCTCCCTCATTTCTGCCAGCTCCGGCAATCTGCGTTGCACAATACAAAATTAAAAGCGACTAGCGGCTTCCCGGCGCATTAAAATGGCCGTCGTATAAGAATTAACGCCAGGGAGGTAATTAGGTGTCGTCCGCCTGCAGGACATTAACTGCAGCGTCAGCGCGGCGCAGCCACATCGTAAGAAGATACGTTTAAACTGATAGCAGCGCCTCTGCTGCCGCCGTGGGGCTCAGATGAAAAATTCACGGCAGCAGCAGCGGCGAACAAAAGACAACAAACAATGGGATCTCGGCGGGCACTCGAGATTGTGCGTGGTGGGGGAGAGAGAAACCTCCCCTCTACCGACACCATGCGTTCACACCGGAAGGGTGGACACTGTAAGCAAAGGTCGTGGCCTAGTTACAATTAAATATTGGTTTACGATACAACGGCAGTTTTAAATTTCTGTGTGTTTGCAATACAAGTTTATTCAATCAGTATCTATCGTTATATATTACCATTAATATCTATTAGCCAGACGGGAAAGATTGCAAACGAAGTGCCAAGATCATGTATTATGAAAATTTTGAATATTTATCTGCAATTATTTCGTAATAGTATAATCCAAACTGCAAGACCGGTATCTGGATCTGAAAAGAATCGAAGATTAGGAGAAAATTTATTTTTATAGCAAAACTTTCAATTAAGGATATAAAATACAATATAAAATAACCATAGCTACATCATATTTCAGAAAAATCTTTCTCTCTTATGTTACACAACTAAGTAGCTCGGTTCCTCAGTTTAGAATTTTTATGGAAGATGAAACGCAAAGCGTACACTGATAGATAGCTAAAAAAAAGTACTTCACATACATCAACGATATAGGATATTGAATAATTGAGACTGTCTTAGAAATTTTGCTTGTTGTCTGTCGGTCAGAGTTCTCTCGATTTATTGTAGCCAGCAGAATATTATCACGACTGGCACAGCTTCGTTAAGTACAAACTGGTTCATAATGTTACCATCAAAACATCACTAAGAATATAATAATATTAAAAGAGGAATGCATGATATCCTACATCAGCCACGATATGTACATACACAGAAGTAGCTATTGACCAAGCATTTTCAATAGATACGTTTTACGAATAAATTACTAGCTTATTGCAATTGCGCCTTCCATCAAGTACGTGTTACATTCCACAAATGACGTTATATGCTTAAAATATTCTAGGCAAAAAAAAAAAATAAAAATCAACTTAATTTGCATTTTCAGTGACTGTAGTGAGAACGATGTTTGTGTATGAGGATTCATTTTTAAGCGCATCGTTCCGTTCGGCAAATGAAAGGAATAACGTAACGTTAACCACAACCATAAAGCATACGTAAAAATATTCGGAATGTTCCATAAGTACTTTTTTGAAGCATGAGTCAGCACTAATTAAACCATGACAGATCCTTCCGCCAACATTTGATAGCGAAACGTAAAAAGTTATACACTGGCCCAGCATCACGTATTTGTTAGGTAGAATGGTTTCATATCTGAAAGTTGTTCTATTGTAACTACTCACCAATCCACTTAAGTTTGAGCAGTATTGACTATCATACTATTTGCAAGATAGAGCAAACGTTAATACATTATGGCTGAAAAACATGTTTCATTACCACAATTAGGCTCCATCTTTTGAACAAGAATATATACTAAAAGCTAGTTAAATGGATTGGTGGTTTAATTTAAAAGCAGTTATCGTAGTCACTACATACATTTTCCATAACGTAGTACAAACAAACACATCCAAGAAATTTTATGTCACTTGTATAAACTGCCAATAAAATTAATACTATGAGGTTTCAATGGTCGCAATAAATCTACACTTCGATGGTCTACAATAACTTTTGAAATATTCAGGTACGATTTGATTGTAATATATCGTAGTTTCAAGGGATATCGTTGATCCTATTCGCGATCTTCAAATGAAAAAAATGAAATGCACAGGGATAAAATAATCTGCGGAGATACGAACTATATCTTGATCCATTTTCATTCGGTATTATTTTCTTTAACCTTTCACACATATTAAGGTTTTTATTTTTATTTTTTATTTTTTTACTTATTGCGTTACGCCTCGACGACTAAGATGATTAGAGGCGGGATTGGACTGGGGACAAGGAACGGGAAGGAATTCGGCCATGGCCTTTTTGAAGGAAGAATCCCGGCATTCACCTGGAGTGATTCGGGGAAACCATGAAAAACCCGAATCTGGATGCCCAGACGGAGATTCGAACCCGTGTTCTCCCAAATGACAGGCCAGAAACTTAACAGTCCACCCACCACTCTCGGTATATTAAGGGTAAAAGTTGTTACAGTTCCTATTTATTTGATTATATTGGGGTATTATTTAAAGAAGGAGCAAAACGTTCTTTCAGTTTTTTTGTCATAGCATTGATAAGTGTGTAATACAGAATTTTACAGAAATTAGGCATTATTTTTTTCTTGAGGAAATAACATGAAAATAAAATTTATTATCCATTTTTAAAACGTTTTATTTTTAACGTAATCGTAAGCGGTTGAATTCCCTCCAGCCAAAGTATCAAATGATATCATAATTGGAAAATCACATGCATGATAATATTTAAACGATGTCTTTATAATTAAAATGAGAGGTTGTAAAATAAAAAGTTGCATATATACATCGACTTATTTTGGATAGCGGAAATATAACTGGGATCAAAAGCACCTTCGCATCGTCATGGCAATTACTCCCTATCCCAGAAATTGAAGGCTGAAGTTAATGCAACAACGCAATTCCAGGAAACTTTCAGCTAGCGAGTACTGCTAGGTTTCCTGAAGGCATCCCCATCAGGGTCTGCAATCTACATGCAAGAACACGTCGTTAATCAAGCCACCACACACTCTCAGGTTACCTGAGGTACAGATTTAAAGATATGCGTTGGTGAAATTCTTATACCAATCGCCATATTAATACAAATTTATGCAAAATTAATCTGTTATTTGGTATTTGTGTGTACCAATAAAAAAAAATAAAAAAGATGAAAATTTACTGAGAATACTATTAAAAACGTACAAAATATATAATTTTTGAACATAAAAACAATTTTTTATTAATTAATCACATAAGCAACATTATTCTCAAAATAATATCGCATTTTACATGAATACTCATTTTTTCTTTCTTGACATTTTCACACTATTTCCAACACTTTTTATTAAAATATCATCTGATAATAACAAAATAATTATATGATTTATTTCTCTACTTTTGTTTTCTTAGAAACTGCGTTATATTTCACATGTTCACATGCTTCAGTGTTATTATTTTCCTATACCTTTACCGCAAATGATTGATTCCACTTCTTTAAAAAAAATCCCTTTGTTTGTATTATTATCTGTAGAAATTGCTGTTACCTCACTGACTTCGTTTACTCAATAAACTATACTTCATTTGTTCTACATTATCTCACAATATTGTTATTAACTAACAACATTTGTAATTTAGGTATTTAGCGTTATTAGCAGCAAATGAATGAATTATATACGTCTTGGCTAGGTCATAAAAGCTTTGGCCTTCAATTTCTGGCATAAGGAGTTATTGCCATGACGACGCTAACGTGTTTTGATCCAAGTTATATTTCCTCTATCCAAAATATATCGACGCATATAGGCAACTTTTCATTTTACAACCTCTCATTTTAATTATAAATACATCGTTTAAATATTAACATGAATGTGATTTTCCAATTGTGATATCATTTTATGCTACGTGTTGACTCTAAACACATGGTTCAATAGAACCATATGCCACAATATGATTTTAATTTTTGCTCTTTTATCCCAGTCGATAATCTATTAAATAGTTTGGTGCCAAAGATGCCCTTTTCAGTCTTTAGCGGAAAGACATTTCTAGACAACCGCGTGTAATTTTGGCTGAATGTAAAGAATATTTAACTGTTGAAATGATCAGCTTTTAATATCAAATAGCTGATGATGCAAAATCTGGATTTCTTTCTTATTTAACTGTGGGAATAATTTATCGTAGTTTCTCTCGTTAACCAGACAGAAATATAGAAGTTGAATAAAACTACAAGCAAATTCTCACACACATAATTATTTGCTCTCCTCACATTAAATTCAAAGTTTAATGGTTTATCCTTGATTTAGAAACAGTAGGAAACAGTTTACAGCTGTTGATAACTCTCAATAAACTTAGGTTTAGAAGATTTTACAAAATAAAATTGACAACAACGGATTTAAGTTTTTACCCACATTCTAGTAATTTGCATGTTTCTTTCATATTATCAAATGATTCATTCGTTCTACAGACGCCATATTAACTAAACGATATTTCTTAGAAAGCAGTTTTAAGCTTGGTAAATACAGATCACAATATAATCAAGCGTTTTAAGATTTAAACTTAAATATGACTTCTGGTAATATGTAGACAGGAAAATAGTATTAAGTTATAAGTACATCAGTAATAAATAATTTTTGAAATATTTTATCATATGTATATTTTCTGGTAATATGTGTAGACGAATTTAAGAAGCAAGTTAAAATTACCTTTAGTATATATTATGAATATCTACTACATGGTCATACCACTTGGCGGTCAAACAATCTGGTTCATCACTTTTGTTTCACAGAAGCTTTAATTTAGAATTGTTTTTAAATATCTCTTTCTGCGTTTCATGTGCAATAAGCTGCATTTTGTTTTACAAATTGTTGTTAACCTCGGTTGCGGATGTAAAAAAAAACTGTAAATGAGATATAAAAGTCTTTGTCAGCGTGTACGATATGCCCAATGTGTTAATTTTGTCTTTCTTCACAAAACAGCTACATAATTTTCAGTAAATTCAAAAGAATTACTTTAGACTGTTGATAATTTCGTGGCTACTTTCAAACATGTAGTGTAGAAGTATATTGTCCTTATTATAATATTTTTTATTAATTACGTTTCAGTCATCTCTGTTTGATCTAGGCTAGTAATTTTTCTCATGCCTTATTTGCCTGACGCCCGGGAAGTCTTTGTTAGTTTATAATTATTCCGCATTCACTTACGATTTGTATGATGACAGGAATAAACACTGAACCGCTCTCAACTTTTGACAATCGTTGCAAATTTTTCTAAAAAAGAAATAAAACAAAAACTCCGAAGTAAATTGAGATGTCATATTCAAAGAGTGGGAACGGAATGTACCACTGTTCAGGAATAGCCAATTTTAAAACATAATTTCGCTGTCAGGGAAAAAATTGTTACAATATTGCGAATTTAAAAACTTTCGCAAAAGCGCTTTTTGTCATAGCGGCACAGCGGTACATTTCAAATTGTTTTAATAACTGCGATGTGGTGTGCCGTGTGGCATAATAGCGGCACAAGAACATTAAATTGCTCCGATAATTAAAGCTATAAATTTCGTTACCGTTTTGTTGGCTATGTGATTAATGGATGTGCTTCTGTCTTCGCGTAGTGTTATCGTTTAATTACATTCCCTGCCTTTATCCGAGGTGCGTAGGAACTCGTTACGAATGTCGGCTTGACAAGAAGGTGGGCTCGTGGAGGCAGAGATCACGGAGTTGCGTTCCAAACTGCCGACCAAAGCAACCTGGGCACAGAATTTAGAATTATGTCCGCACATTCGATTCACTTTCTGCTTAATAACGCGATTTCCATAAAACCCATAAAATTTGTTGTATATAATCACAGTAAACGATCTTTCAGAATACTGCCTAAAAACTGCAAGTACGAAAATTTGTCTCAGAAATAAATATTTTATGGAAAAGCTTTTCTGAATCATGTTTTAGGTTGAAGAGTTATTTTTAGATGTCATTCATAAAGCTGAACATTCAACTGCGATTTAGTATGAAAATTTGGGAGATATAAAACATCGCTTGTCATTAATCACATATTTAGCAAGTAACATTTAATAATAAGAAACATACTATGAAAAAATATTTCTTATTCGTAATTTTACCTCACAGACACTGAATGTGAATATTGGGGGTATAGTCATGCAATACTATTGCTTGTTTCCATTTACAATAATACTTCCCAATAACGTTTCTAATTAGTTCCACGATAAGGCATAAGTGATCTGGTGTATTTTTAGCGGTATAGCAGTTCGGTGGTGAGTTGAATTGTTTTAATAATATGACATTCCTCGAAATTATAGTGATCACTGTAGTGCGATTATTGTAAGAACGAGTACTAACTAAAATAGTTGAACAGTCTAATTCAAGATTAAAATATCGAGTGTAGTCAGAAGCAAGAACCAATTTATTATTCTTACCAAAATATTAGTTCCTTTTAAGACTGTTTATAAATATCATTTGTAGGTGTAGCGTACACATATATATAGGATAATGCAGGAGAACAAATTAATTTTTTCTACTGAAAGTATGGCTTTCTTATCCTTGGTTCACATTCCCTTCATGCTTTCAGCTGTAGTGAAATAGGCACTTTTCTTTCTTGTTCTTGAATTATATGACGGTATGCTTCATTCTCCAATAACTTGGATTATCTTATTACTAAGCAGTTCAGGTATACAACCATAAAATTATCGCTAAATTTCTGTTCAATACTCGACTGTCTTGCAGTATTTTCACCGATTTGTTGTTTATTTTTTTTATTTTTTTTACTACAGTAGTGTCACTGATTGCAAGAAAAACCGATTCGGAAAATAAGTTACATCTAAATGAAAAGGCAGAACGTCTTAAATATTCACGTGTAAGTCAGTTTTATGGTTCAACATTGTAACAAATCGTAAGTATTTGAATTTTAGATCAGCCGAAATAATATTTTTAGTTTGAAATATTTACTCTGCAAAAATTCGGATAAAAAACCGAAGATATTGATTTACGGAAAATTATTTTGTGAATAATAGCAAGATAAATGACTTACCATTTGAGTTGAATAACAATTCTTCACGCGCAATAGAGAATTCGCCTTAAATCAATCACATGTTTTTATAGAGCAGCAGATTTCCAGAGAAAGTCCAGCGCAGTGGAAAGAAGATAGTTTATAAGGGATGTTAACGTTCAAATACAAATCATCCCATCTTTCAGACCAAAGAGATTTTTGTAGCACATGGTATGATACATACCATTAGTACCAATATTAATCGTAACAGAAATAGTTGAAAAGCAAATAGAATTGAAAGATACCCAAAGATGTTTTAGAACTAGGACATAAACTGGGCAGTGGAAGAGTTATATTTAAATTTTCATACGTGGTTTTAGCGGTGATGTAGAGGAACAGTTAATAGACAGGTGGTTATTAATTCTATTACCGACCGCTATGACCACCAGCGCTGACAGGCCAGTTAATAGTGTCTACAAAGTAGTAGCTTCCGTTTATGGCCTTCCCATCGAGGAATTGCAGGTGTTTCACTGCCGTTTAACATTTACCTTTTATGAACCGTAAAACTGGCGTCAGCGTGAGAGTGCGTTTAAGTGCGTGTATGTGAGTGGCTAAGCTTAGTTGCTTGGCCGGATGAAGACCTTAGCGTTTCCATGTGTGCTTCGTTTTACTCCGTTGTTTATACTGCTGCAGTTGGTTCCGTAGAGGGTATTTGATGGCGTTCAGAGATATCACCTCGTGTTCAGAAGCGGTCAGTAATCCAGTCACGTTTTTCTGACCAGCAATCTACTTGGCATCGCCCAACATCCTCTCACGAGGATCGGAGAGCAGAATCCCTTAACGAATCCATACACTAGGCTGAGAGACCACTTCTTCTGCACATGACATGCTTATGCTCCATGTGAATTTTTTTTTTTTCCACCGATCGATTATTATATGTGTGCTAAAGTTTACCTAGCATATCTTTTTTATTTTTTTAAGTGGTATTTCAATTGCTATACTTCGAGTACACTCTTGACTAATGCATGTACTTTTCATTTCTCCATTAGAATTTAGTTCTCATTCATGATGATATTATTCTAGTTTTTAGGTGTGAAGGAAAAACAAATTAATTTTTTTTTCGTTTTATGGTAGTAGCAAATAGTATTTCCCGATTTCATGAATAATTTACAAGTTTCATGTAGTAGCAAAAAAATTCTAACAAATTAAATGCGTTTCACTTTTCCTACTATTTGTTTTCTCTCTCTGTTTCTTTTTAAGTATACCACTTCCGGTAAATTCAGCTGTTCTAGTTGATCTATAGGAATTGAAGCATAAACACAAGAATACAGATTTAGCTAAAACAATCTTTGTTGCTTTTTTTTGTTAAATTTTGGAACCACTGTGAGATTTATAACAAAAGAGAGTTTTTAGGATGATAACGGGAAAAAAAGGAAAGCGGTATATGGAATTTATTTATTTATTTGGAAATCTGAAGCCTTATTAATGAAACATCTTCAGTTTTTCGGAATTTTAGAATCCAGTTCTTTTTGTGGTTTAACCCAGTGACCTAGGCTTTGTGGCTACCACAGAGGAAATTACCATGTCATGTCAGAATTTTTGGGAATTTTTTGTGGATTACTGTGATGTCTGTAAGATCAGTGAAATGATTTGTTTACATTGTGAATGAATGAAAGACTTAGGAACAGTGAGGTTGAAAGCCGGAGCCGGCCCATTCACACCTACTCTTCCGAAAGGTACCAATATAATCGTCGTATTACGTTGAACTTTAAAATATAAACAGGTTAATTGAATTCCTCAAGCTGCTTTTAATGTTGCGTATTTTGAAATTTATCTAACTCCCTTTAATTAGGTGGTTTGGCAAAAGCAGAATTTCGAAGATATAGCCTTGAACAGTTTCAATAAGATGGATTTTTCTTTCACGCGGTTGGTGACTAGACCTAAGATGTAATAATTTAAATATAAGTGTTGAAAGTTTTTATCAGTAATCAAGTAATCAAAAACCAGAGCCTTTTCTTAATTACTTTATTACAGTGGTTTCTTAATCACTGCTGTTAACGTCATGAAATCAGAAGGACAGTTAAGCGAAAGTATACCTGTATTTTAGCATAAACTGGAATATGCTACATTTAATGCATAACTTACTGTGAAATATCGCCGATGAAACAATCTGAAAATAGTTAGTGAAACGATCCAGCATTTAATTTGTTCCTGTGCGTAGTGCTTAAATGATTTTTGTAAATAATCTCTGTTATGTAAATATGTTCTCTACATCGGCATCGAATAACAGAGTCTATTAAATCTGTATGTGAATTACTTTCCTGGGCACGTATTTACACGCAAGTGATGACGAGCTTCGTTGGTAGATTCAGCTTGTCCGCGTAATTTTATCTAAATGCGGAGAGCACAATTTCATTTTTAGTTTTATTCAATTTAAGTATCGGATAGAGGAATTCCTGGTACCTGTCTACGCCTGGTAATTCTGCTTTGACCTGCGATATACATAGTGAACTTTCAAGAATTCTTTTGGCCTTAAAATGAAACTCCGAGTAAGTCTAAGTTTATTAACCAACTGCTACCATGAAAGTGTGCTCCTAAACGTACTCGAACAGATATTCATAATGTCCATGACCAAATGCGCATATTTGTACGAGTATATACGTAGTTGCAGATTTTATCATCTTCGTATGGTGTAAATAATAACTTCAAATTAATGTGTATTAGTTATAGCAGCTCTTTTAGTTTTCTTTTTTGACTAATTTCTCATTATTATGACGTTATCTTCCCTGCAAAAAATTTTGGACATCTGTGGAACACAATACTAAAGACGACATTGATAAAAAACTATGAAAAATATAATATAGTGAAGAGGGAATCCAGAATGTGAGATCCTCAGAATCATAAAGTGAGCGCTGTTTTACGTGTGGGTACTTTCTTTCAAGTAGCAATTTTAACAAATATTATCTCACGCTATCGTATTTTAGACGCAGCCAACCAGAGAGACAACAGTTTATGTACGTACGGAGTCTGAGACTTTCCGTCACAAAGATTCACGACAATTGCCAATATGTAGTTATGACCAAATGATAGGTAGTTTTGTTGACTTACTTAATGGAACTTATAAAAATGACTAATGAAGCCTGATGCGTGGAGATTGAGTCACTTACCCAATAAGACATAACTTCTCTAGTTGACCTCCTTCCTCAATGGTCCCTCCCTCCGCGATAAGCTTATGATTAGGGGTGGGGAGCCAGGTTTCAAATGATGTTTCTCCTACAGTATCATGAAATAACAGTCTCCTATTTCCTCCATTCACAAAATGAAACATTCAGCCAAAAAGCTGGCATTAGACTAGTTACCAAATACGAACAGAATATTTTGCTTATTTCTTAACGTTTACCCTCACAATTTCAGTGAGCAGTGCTTATTTTAACGATCGTTTTCGTAAATGACCGTTAGGTGTCTTAAAAACCCAGGAATGCGAGAAAAAGACGTCTGACTTTTCCTGTAATCTTTTGAACGAACAACACAAAGATTTAAATACTTGGATAAAACTTGAAACTTTGACAAAAGCAATTTACAGCTGATACTCTCAGAGTTTACAGTCACACTGAACCAGGTTCAGTTTCAGCAGCATAGTGCAGAATGTTCTCAACACAGCGCTCATCGTGAAACTGTGCAGGGCGGTTGCTGAGCACAACGTGTTGGCAATTGGATGAGAACGTTATAACGCCTTTTATTAATCAAGTGGATGATTAGCTAACCACGCTTCATCTTCGTTGTAGTTCCGTATGCCAATTAGCGAAGGGTCACGGTGTGTAGAAGTAACATGCATCATTTGTATCTCCACAAAGTAACAGAATGGACACCACCCCATATATCACGAGCTCGTATGAAGTCCGAATATCTTTAAACAGATTAGCGTCTGCGGAAATATTATTTTTCTCTCAAGTGATAATAGTGTTTGATATTGTTAACAGATAGCTACAAGTAACAGCTGGTTTAAGCAATGCTGTAAATCGTAGAAAGTTTATATATTGTTGTTCTAAATAGGTTTTTGATTACAGAAAGCTAACGCAAGTCACAAATATACTGTCATTTCATACTATAATCTTCATGCTATAATCTTTAATTGCTTAGGAGTCCCGAACTGTCAACTAAAATCTGTTTCTAGAGATCATTGCAGTACTATACCTCGTTTCCGTCAGTCCAGTATTTCGATAATTTATGTCTCTTCACAGCGCCCATCCACAGTATTGATACAAGACTAGAGACAGCGTGGAATATGGATTAGCAAAAAACAATTGTGATTACATAATACACCATAAACTAGGCTGACCTCAAGGTGGGATAAGAGAAACTAAATAAATATTTCATGTTAATATTAAATTTACTCCATCCTATGATTTTCTTATTCAAGTTATGAAGGGAACTATTTAGAGTAGTTGGCGGGGTCTTTAACTCAAATATGAAACTTAATAATATATCAGCAAAAATAATACACTAAGTGAACCGAACAAAACAAAAACCAATTATACCAGAGGGGTAATTTTCACTGGATACTTATACCAACAACTTATAAGTTCACTATTGGAAAAATTCGATTAGTATGAGCTAAACATAACTTTGTAATTCATATATTGACTAGAAAACTATTCACTGCTAATAGAATACTTTCTACTGTAATCACTCTCACATATAATGATTATTTGTTGAAGTGGAAATTTTAACTGAATCAGATATTCCTGAAAAATAAATTGCTGCCTCATATAGATCTGAATCAATTAATAAACATGTAAAATAGATCGAATCGTTTGAGGCTTTGTCTGTTAAGTATATTGAGAAATAAGTTTAACCATACAATATTCCTTTCAGAATAGTACGTATCTTGCTAAGAATTAAGTTTCAAAACGTTCAGTAAAAATGAAATATGTGTGTGGAAAGTCGAGTATAATTGATTGCAAATAATTACTAGTAAATCCGTAAGAAGAACTAAAACTGCGCCAATCAGATGAAAAACCAAACATGAAGAAATATCAATCCGAAAAACTAAAGGAGGAAATCTGTTAGGGCAATACCTTCCAACCGGTTCTGCCATATGCCAGAGCTAGTCAACGTGTACTAGAAAGGAAAGCATTGAAATTGCCACAGATTCCATTCTGGCGATATCTTGTACCGTTCTTATTTTGATTGTTTTCTTTTTGCTTTGGGACTTGTGACTAATCAAGGTTACTAGAGCCAGGGGAGTATGAAGCGTGGGCAAGTAATGGGAAGGAATTCAACTATGGTGTTTTAATGGTTCCATTTCTGCGTTTGACCAGAGTGAATTCTGGATACAAGGAAACCCAAATCTGGATGGCGTGCTGAAATTCGAACACTCGTCTTTCCGAATGACATATCATTCACTCACCTTTCTCCTGCTTTAACAGTCAGACGCTCTGACTAAATCGCATTACGCACCGAGATTCAAACAGAGAACAATTACATCCGTCTCCAGGATTGTAAAAGCACGGTAGCTCCATTGGAACAAGCAGCACACAGCACTTAATAATAAGCTTGCGACCAATGCCAATGAATTTTCTTGTGAAATCCGAGTAAGGACAAAGTTTCAGAACAAAATATGTTATTTCCATTTATTTTTAGTTACGTCTATAACATTTAAATTTATAATTTTATAAAAATACTAAATGAATTGATAAAACTTTGTCACCTTTACAGTGCTACTGGCAGGCATAGCAAATGACAGCCGTACAGTACCGTTTCGTAAAAACCGAATCCTTTCTACTTTTATTTTGAACCCTTTACATCTCAGATCAGAAGGATTAGATAAACATCATAACCTAAGGTAGGGTACAGATACGTACTGATGTTACGGCCAATAAGTTTTCATGGAACAAATGCGTGAAACATACTGCATGCTGCTTAAAGAGAACTAAGTAGTTGCGCGAGGCGGGGGCGAGATGTTAGACAGCCTACATGCTGTTTATGTTACCCTCTTCCCTTCTCTCTAGTCTTGTTTGTGTTTGGAAAACAACGAAACACCTCGAAGAACCACCGACGAGTCCCTTCGCTCCCCAGGGTAAACATTTGCATACCGAGTCTCGGGGCGTTGGCCCTGCCTTATGTATTATCCACCACTGCCGTATCAGCAGGCGGCAGCCAAGTGGCCATAGTGTGGAATACCACAAAGTGGGCCACCAAGCCAGCCACCACTTATCTGCCTAACATACTAGACAGATAACTGAAATGCGTAGACAGATACGTCGAGAAAAATGACTTATGGCAAGATATGGATTGCAGTGTGCTGGGAAACAGGAAGAGCTCATAATTATGGAACAGGCGTTTCAGTTTAAAAAACAAAAATCTCAGTTTTAATATGGTAGAAAGGACATGAAAAATTCTTTTAGGATTGCTTGCATGTTTTGGAGAAGGAAAATTTAAAAGATAATTGAAAGTGATATCGGAGATTCACCGCAGAGGGTATAACAGATTTTCATAAGTAATTAAATCTGAAGAGTTATTAACTGAATTGCTAGGAAACGATTACAAGCAAGGATACATAAAATCTTGTAATTTGTGTTCCATCCTTGCATAACCAGCCTTTCATATCATTATAGTTTTAAAATGTTCGTTATTTCTTTAGAAAAACATAAAAAATTTAGTGTTATTTTACAATAATCTCAGAAGTTTCCTGTACAGCTAAAACAGATTCGTTTTTGATTAGCTTTTAATAAGCTCTGAAAATCATTATCGGAATACACTGTACCTTGTAATGACACGTTATAAAAGGAACAACTTCTTAATTATTCTGTTAAAATTTTGACTCGGTATCAGGCAAGATCAGAATGCGACAAAATTAAGCAATAACCACCAAATATAAGAAAACCTGGTTATTGTTTATTCACTGAAGAAATAACAGAAATAAGCCTAAGGATCAATGGCAAGCCTGATTATAAATTCAGTTTAATACTCGTGACATATCAACTCTACTAGTGCACACTGGACACATGCCGGAGGAAATCTTCAAGACTTTATTGTGTCTATAGATGGCTGATTCATTCAGGGAAAACTATGTATTTATCCAGATTCGTACAGTGATGAGCCATTGTCCATCGCGAGAGCGAATACGTTCTGGTGATGTTTTTGAACTAACATTACCGAAACGGCGAGGTTTGTCGGCTGTTCACGTGCTTCTGTGGTTCACATCTAAGGAACGTTGTTGAAGGACAGTGAAAGCAAAAGTAGACGACAAGATTGTGGACGTCCACTCCTTACCACAGAACGTGAAAGTCGGATGCTTTCCATCTCTGTAAAGCAGGTTAGGGAGCGATCTGTGACAGATCTCACGGCAGAGTACAATGCGGGTGCAGATACAAGAGGTTCGGAGCACACTGTTCAGCTCACATTGTTGAACATTGGGTTCCCCTGCAGACGGACCCTGTGGTAGTGGTAGAAGGCATCGTGACAGCTATGAAAATCATTGCGGAACACCTGCATCTCTTCCTGTCTTCCACGAGGGCAATGGCATCTTCGAGCAAGGTAGCAAGGCCAGAATCGTGCTATTTTAGTTTGAGGAACTGACATTAATAACTAAGCCACCAAAATCAGCCTGATAGAACCCATAGGAACGCTACCAGATGCCAGCTCTGTGACCACAAACCACCGGCTCATAGTTTTAAGAGTTTATTGTGATCTGTGCATAGAATTGTGGTTCTAGATATCACCATAAATCTACCTGGACTTGTGGAATTTATACCACGCCGAGTGGCTGCTGTATTGGGTTCTAACGGTGGATCAATGTTTTGAGTCATAACAATAATACTATTTGAGATCACGATGAAACTTTCTCTGATGTCACACACGTCTTATTAAGGACTCCATAGCCTTTTTTGAAAATTTTATTAGCATGTAAAGCGTGATATAAAAATATTGATTTCCGCAAACACTGTCTGTTTGTAGATATTTGTACCTAATACATTCCTTTTGGCTGGCGGATTAAGCAACATTTTACACAGTCTTTGGCCTGCTCAGCGGCACGTGCCAGTGGACGTCGCTCCAGTTGACCCTTACCCCGAGGGAACTCTGGAGGCTACGGGAGCAGCTTCCGGTCAGTGCCGGTTGCCTGCCAATCGAGCCTCCCTACTTTGTTCCGTGAGGACGGGCAGTCCAGCAATCCGCTTTCACGCCACAGTGGCGAACACTGTGCAGAAAAACACTTGCTTCACACAACGCAGCCGCCAACTCACTGACGACTGAGGAACGAATATTTGCTGGCTTCGTATTCCACTTGTTTTATTCTTGATTTGCTAGTTCATTCAATCCTCACTTTCAAACATAATTTAATTCTGTAGTTCTTTCTGCTTGAGTGAAACAGTTGCCATCGGAAAAAGAGATCTTTGCTCTAAGATATGGGGTTACGGATCCGAGATGAATCTAGCGACAACTGGAATTTCTTTTTGTACATCGAACAAGCGGTCTTCTTAATAGTAGCGTAGGAAGGTTTATCTTGGTTTATACATGCCGACAGTATGGTGACTTGAGTATGTAGATGGACACGTTGGTTCCCAACAGTATCTTTTTCTAATGAATTACCCTACGATGTTGAGATCGTCTCTTGTGTAACATAGACTTTCATATGACAGTAAATATTTGCATTGGGGAAACAGTTCAATCACTCAGCAAATTAGCGAATGTATTCTGGAATCAGAAAGCCTAGAACGGATCCCAAGTCCCTTCACATACGCAGTCTACTTAGAGTGAGTACAGCGTAGAAAATTTACTTGGGCTTAAAGCCGCTAGCGCAAAACAGTCCGCCTACGTTTTCCTTTCATGGGCTTCACTGATTTCTACAGGTCGTGACAACTCTCCACTTACTTACGCCTCCTAATACTTAAGAAATGAAACTATGTAACAGATGCTTCTTAATTAGGTTGATATCTAACCATCAGCAGTTCTTAATCGAAATTTAATTACCATACTGCTGGTCTCTCTAATAAGGATGATATAAACTAAGCTATAATTAACAGGCAGAAACATATTCAACAAATTGCAACTGTAAGACAGAGGATACAAATTGCTGTTTGTGTTACCATCTATAGATATTGGGGAAAACGCGATTTGGGCAACGATTAAAACTAGATCGCTCCTTTAAAAGAAGAAAAAATAAGAGAATAAACAACCCATAATGTGGCCATCACATTTTAATGTAATCACGTAGTCAGCAAATTCCCAAATAGAAACAATAATTGAGACACAATTGTTTTTGGTAAGAGATCATTCTTCGACAAAGGTCTTATACAAGCAAAAAACGATTTAGAGCTGATTTAAGTTCTGTTCAACGGGCTTTATCTCAACGGTGTAATAGTATTCAACCAATAATACGACGTGGATGCTTTGAGGGGATCAAGCGTGGTGGGTTAGCGGCAAGGCTCTGGCCTCGCATTCGGAAGGACAACGGTTCGAATCCCTGTCCGGGAATCAAGATTTGAATTTTTTATTGTTTCCTCAAATCTCTCCAGGCGAATGTCGGGATGCTTCCTTCAAAACGCCATGGCCGATATTCTTCCAGTTCCTTGTCCCCAGTCCTTCCCCGCCTCTAATGACCTCGATGAAAGGAAGGAAACAGAATTACAGGAGAAATACTTTTATCAGATTCTACATAAAACAATTTGACTCGCTGTAAAATTGAAATGCTCCTCTAACCCATGAATCCCAGCTTGATAATAAATAAAACTAATATATGAATTGTAATTGGCAAGAAATGTATGTAATTTCAGTTTTTTCCCCATTTCAGATTGGCACCTTCATCTCGGAACAAACCGTAAGGAAGAATTATTTTAAAAACTGTAATATTAATTAACGACTTAGCGCATCAGTACAAATAGCATCTGCACCAATGATAAATGTTAAGTACTTACAATCATAATATCTGATTCTGCGTTCTAAGAATAGATTTAGGAGAGCGTGATTTCATTTTTTTTTTCTTTGGCCATTGTGCAGGAAATAATTTATCAGTGTAATAGGTATAGAACTGAGGTGAACGAAGTGAAAGCCAGATACTGTATGCTCACTGAGGAAAGGGTTGTGAGTGGTATGATAAGAACTTCACCTTATAAATAAACTGCAAATCCGAAGCCTTATGTTGATTGGTTTGTGAGAAACGTTGATGGTTCTGTTAGACTAAGAGTTAATAGTCAATGATTATTATAGAACTTCTAACTAAACATTCAACTAGGAGACACTGTGTTATATCTGTCCTGCAACCCGAAGATTACTTGATGTCTCAGCACCAAGCGTGGTGGTGTAACGGCTAGCGTTCTGGCCTCGCATTCGGGAGGACGGCGGTTCGAATCCCCGTCCGGGCATCCAGATTTGGGTTTTACATGGTTTCCCAAATCACTCCAGACAAATTCCGGGATGCTTCCTTCAAAAGGCCATGGCCGAATTCCTTCCCATTCCTTGCCCCCCATCCTTTCCCGTCTCTAAAGACCTCGCTGTTAAAGAGACGTTAAGCAGATAAAAAAAAAAGATGTCTCAGCAGGATCCATACTTAGTCTAGATACAATGGCAAGTCATCTAGTTACCTTCAACCGTGTGCTACGTTCGGTGTGTGTGGACTAGTGTTGTTAAGTGGTGTAGCGTGTTGCTTTACGTTACCGGTATGAAGATGATCACAGGAGAGAAGGGAACCAGGTATTGGCCCATGCAGGCCTCCTCTTCAGAAAGCTACTAACCAGCCACCGAGTTTTACCCCGGTAGCATAGCGGATAGTGGACCTAGGTTCACCGGTTCGATTTCGGCTTGGGATTAGTAATTGTTATGTTCGTCTTATGTCTTCCTTCATTGTGTCATAAACAAACACTCTTTCAATCAATGATACATATACTTTGTAAATATTGCTTTATACCTCCGATTTGGCTTATACGACTACTTTTTTTTTTTTTTTTATGCCCGGATGGGGATTCGAACCGGCGTCGTCCCGAATGCGAGGCCAGAACGCTAACCGTTACACCACCATCCTTCGTGACTAAATTCTATTTTTCCATCCTGAAGGTAAATTATCATTAACAGTGTGTCGTATATCCTCACTTCGAACACACTGCGGAAGGCTAAGTTGCGCATCATCATTTGCCTACCTTGCTGGTCAAGTACGAAATGATAAAAAATTTCATTCCCCTCAGGACTTTAGTGTTGAACAAAGGACACCATTATGGTGTCTCGGTCAACGAAGCGGGTTTGTGGGAAGCGTGGAACCTAAAAACATCAGACCTCCCAAGCCACTTTGCGATTCAATTTGTTTTCGCGATCTAAAAATGTAGAACTATTTCTTAAAATTAAATAACTGAACGTTCTAAATGCATTCAAATCAATAATTTATATGAGACCAATACGTAAGGAGGTAAATAAGAGTATTACTTGGAACTGCCCCGCATTTATCAGTATACATAAGGATTGCCACAACTGGTCTACCCAATTGTCGAACACTATTGCAAGTGCAAGATACGTTCTCCTGCAAGCCTCGTTCTGACATTTTTATTTTAAATGTAGGCCTCTTTACTTGGTTTCCGTGTAGGCATCAAGAACTTATGTGGACATGGTACGGAAAAAATTGTTAGCGTTTCGCGTTACGTTTTAAGTGCGCATGCACCGCAACCTTCAGCCCATGCGCACATGACGTTCTGCGCATTCGCAGTTAACGATAATTTGACGTAGGCGGCTAGCATGTAAGATAGTGTCCGCGGTCAGTTAAGCTCATGTAGAACAATGGATCCTATTTCAGTTACCATTAACCATTGTTTATAAACTTATATCAATTCACCAAATACTAGATACGGAAGTGGAATAGTAATAATAAACAATATAAATTAATAATAGTAATCAATATGTTATTTGTAAACACTTGTATGATAAAATATTGATATCCTACTGATTGTAAGAGCGGTTATCCGATAATTTTTTCCTTGTGCTATCCGATATAAAAGCTGTAAACTCAAAATACAGACTAAGGCTCTATACAATAATCTATAATCTGATAATTTTCATTTTTTTACTATAATAACTTGCGAAAAGTTTCTATTTTCTGTACGTCTGTAATAAAGATATTATCGTTCGTCAAATCGACTGCAAAAGAAACATGAAAACTTGTAAAAAAGCCTGAGGAAAAATGCACAGAAAAAAAGTGTGATGAACCATGTAAGTTTCACTTCTCGCGAATTCGCACACTAATTCGCGCAATTTTATTGTTTCCATACACAATTGCAATGACGCTAAACATTTTTGCAGTACCGTATCGACACGAAATAAACACAAGCGGACCGTAATGTTTGGTCCTAGTTCAGCGTCGTTCAGTTTGAGGTTCAGAAGCGCGGTTGAATCAAGCTATAATGTGTCTGAAGGACGCTCCTGTGTTTTTATTTATTCATAAGCAGAGGCGCTCCTCTAAAGTGGCAATGGTTCCGTGGAGGCGAGCACTGCGCAGGTATTTCGGTTGCCACATCCGCAGTGGTAATTTCTAGTTGAGCTCTGACGATAAACTGTCGTCGCACGGAAATCAACGTATTTTAGTTGATGCCGGGATGTTGTGGTACGTTAGAGTTTACTGAAGTCCTAAATATCGTTTTGCTTTCCTAATTACTAGAATTATATTAACAAGAGTAGAATTAACAGCTTGTCACTATTCTAATATAGATATAATGTAGTTGTAATTAAAGAAATTTCCATTTTGAAATTCCAGCTGATATTCTCTTTCTGTAGTTACCGATATGCGCTCTCACGATTTCACATCAAGAACTATGTAAGATCTATAAAGCGAGGGCTAATAAATAGAATCAAACAAACTTCGCATTTAGTTTACTGCAAACCTGACTAGAATTTTGTCTCAATGTTTCAAACCGTTTATGTATGCGTCTTTTCCAAAGAATTTTTTTTTTCATATTTTATACGGACTGATAAATTCACTTGTACTTTACTGGAACCATTTTTTCGACATGAAAAAAAAGAACTGAAAGTTTTTTTTTTATTGTCGTTTAGCAATTCATCCTGAAAAAAGTGGTTTTATGTTTTAACACGTTCATTTAAAGTATCATTCTTTTAATGATTTAGTGGAAACAGTCTGTTAACAATTATACATAAAAATTACACCGAAATTTACTGTAACATTTTAGATACCACCTTAACAGTTAGGTTGTATATAAATGACAAAATGTTATGTAATTGGACTGAAATGATCTAAAAATGTGAGCGTATGCATAAAGATGTTGACTTTATTTATGGAGGTTAACAAAGAATGAAGATGAGTGACAAAAAGAGTCAGCTTATTAGGCGGGCAAATATTTTCAATGGCTGTACGGTGGAGGATAAACTGCTGATTAATTGGATAATTACTTGATATTAAAATCAGCTGGGCAGCATGAACTGGGAAGGTGGTAATAAAAGATATCAAAGTTCTGCATTCGTTAGACAGAATGGAGAGCGGATTTACGAATGAAGTAGGAAGACTTGTGTACAATAGCTGGTTCAGGACTTTTTCTACAGTGCGACAGAACGGTATGGTGCCCATGTAATGGGTGTTAAATTCAGGAATTGGGACAGAATGCAAAAGAGGCTGCTGGATTTGTTTGCGGTGAAGGTAGTATAATACAATCAATAACTGATGCGAGGAAGGAGATGGGTTAGAAGTTATCTAAAGACAAGGGATCGTTGATTCAGTGTTTAATCCAGCCTCGAAATTCAATAATATCGATAACTTATAACTTTTAAATTTAGCAATATTCTTGTATTTATTTGATTATTTTCCATACTCGCAACAAATTCTGAACATTTCTTGGGGATAAATTTTGCTCAGGAACACCAAGATGCTACCAATCGACTGAAAAATTCGAGCTTCTGAGTATAAACTTATTGCTTCTTGAATCCGTTTATCAACAGAGTGTAACTGAATTGGTGGCGTTTTCATCCTCGATATACGCGGAATGGATTGTAAATTGTAAATTGTAAATTGTCATAACATCACACGAATTTACTTTACCTCCAATTATATGAGCAACAATAATTCGTGCAATGATGCGGTGAATAACAGAAGAAACATAGGCTTCGTTAAAGACATGATAGACTAATATAACCGAAATTAGAAATAAAACTACATATATTGTTGATTAATCATTTTTTTTTTAAAATATTCAAGTTCACAAGCGTTATCTTAAGGGGACCTGGACGTGAACAGACTGCGTTTTTACGCCTCGTTTAAAGACACATTACTCATTATCTGTAATGCGGAGGAAGTTGTGATTTTGCACCAACACTGAATCACATTAACTAAGCATATGTATAGAAATTTATTTAATTATCTGTTATAGTTTAAAAATTACAACATCTTATCTAATAGATTGTTTTATAACACACATTCCCATTCTGGTACCATTTACTAGTGCATCATCAGTCTATTAGCGTTCAAACTGTGTCAGACTAGAGTCAACATTTCTAGGTACTCATTATGCCTCTCCTTTTGTAGTTCGGAATACGTCAGGGAAAATAAAAAAAACTTATCAAACCACCAAATTATTTTGTTTAAAAATTACCAATAAAATTATATGCATGATGACAAAAAAAAATTCTGCAATGTATTAGGCATAACACAAACAGACTGTCCCATTCTTCACTTGGTAGAAATCTTGTAAACATAGCTCAAACCATTGTGAAGATATATGTACCTAATATTCTAAAAATGTAGTTTTGAGATAGTGACAGCAACAGTGAGCTGAAAGAAGGCTAGGCTGGTGTGCAGACATTTCTTTAAAGAGCATTTAGGACCAAACTAACAATTTAAAGTTAGTAAAACATACATTTTTGGAAACAGGAGAAATTTTTCTATCAGATAGAGGCAAAAAAAAAAATAATAATTTTTTTAGTCATTTTCTCGTCCAGGTCCCCTTAAAAATAAAATTCATCTTAGACGTCGAGAGAGCAAACATGATGCTTTTCCAGCAAATCAGGAAATATAATTAACTGTGAAAATAATCCGTAAAACTCTGAGAAACACCTCGAAGCAGTAAGACCTTCTTTACCATCAACTTGTGTACGGAAACTGAGAGAACATGTAAATCTCGCAGAGTTGTGGTGTTTCGGCATTCGTGGTGCTAAAGTGAGAGATGAGGCGTGAAGAGAATAGGAAGGAAGGAGAGAAAGAGCGCGGGTAGGAGCAGACTCGGGGGAAAGTAACGGCAAAGAACAGTTCCTTGCTCGCAGCAAGTAGCATGGCGACCCACGGCAGGCACCGTCCATCATCCAACTTTCGCGGAAACACTTGAGGGGAGGGAAACTTTCCAAATTACTCGCGGAAAGGTGCGCGGCGCGGACGATTTGAATATCCCTGGACGTGTGGCGCATTTGTTCTGCGACCGCCACGCCACCGGAGGTGACCCCCCCCCCCCTTTTCCCTGCCCTCGTTCTCGTCACCGATATTCCCCCACCTGGCTACTCACTCCCGTTTCTCCGTCTCTCCTCTCTCTCTTTTTCTGGCGGCTGCCTGTGATATTGGCACAGTCGGCTAGAGCCAGCCAGCTCGATAAAATGCGCCAGTCAGGTTCATTAGTCCTGACGGGGCGGGCGCGATATTGAGATCGCAGCTCGCCGCTTATTAGTTCCCTTGTTCGGCTCACTGCCGACTCCCTACAGAGCACTGGCTGACCCTCCAGGTGAGCTCGTGCCAGCAGTCGCGAAAATATATATCAAAATAATTCACGCACTGCCTCTAAGTAACTATAATTACAGTTAACACTTGACAAAAGAAACAAATGGCGTATTTGGTGACAAAGCCCAACATCCAAAAACAAGCACTAACCAATTTAAGTAGTTCAGCAGCATGGGTGAATTGTTATTAGTTTGACAGATGGAGCGAAGTAGAACAGCAACAAAGGAAAGCCAAAGATCGCGTTATTTCAAAATTTTCTGCAAGGGACAACTTTAAAATAGTATTTTTAATCAAAAGTAAAAGCAGTAAAACAAATAAAGTATCCTAAGACTAAGTAAGTTACTACAAAGATGGATACTGTGCTTAAAAAATGAGACCTCATAAAAAAATAACCTCACCCGTTGTAGTGTGATTATTTTAAAGATGAGCGTTTTCATATATAACAAAATATCAGCTGCGAGAAATCAATTAATTTTAGTAAACGACGGCGTTACGTTGGAGATTTTAAATTAATAGGAATCTAAGAGCAATATTCCATCAAACACTATTATAGCCTGGGGTGGGTGCGCAGAATTCCGCGGTCGTTGTCGATGTTATCTTGGTTGACCGGGTTGAACCGCGTCAATTTATGAAAACCTAACGTTTGTAGCACAACATTCGGTCGACAGTGGGCACGCAATTTTATTTAGGGACACTAGTGTACTTGTTCATGAAAGCAGATGGTGGCCTAGGCGTATCAGAGAAGCGCTGGAAATTAAAAAGAGACCAGATAATATGAACGCGGATGGCGGGTTACATCTTGACCAAATACCGTCATGCTTGCTTAGCAAAACGCGGGACGCAAGCCCCCATTGGACAGGCCACGCTGGCGGCGGTAGCTTGAGTGACGTCACTCCAAACGGTTAGCGCACTTTCCGGGAGCTATATGTAGGCGACAGCGATCCCAGCCTTGACAGTCCTCTGAAGAAGGCCGCAAAATGATGGCCGAAACGTTAGGGTTTCATAAATTGACGCGGTTCAACCCGGACAACCAATTTAACAATATTATAGCCTGTTAGCCTGTTATCATCCTTACGATATGAACTAAATTAACGTCTATTAAGAAAATTCGTGTTTAACCCAATTAAACAGTCTAAAAAAATTATATAACTACGACAGCAATTCTTATTTACGTAAATATTGGTACCATAGTTTCATTTGGTTTGGGACTAAAACTTAACTTGCGGTCAACGACTCGTGAAGGAGCACTCAAGGTCGTTTCAGTGACCATGGTTGTCTGATGCCTTCAATCACCATGACATGGGACGTAGCAATCGCCGGCTGCAGGTTCAGTGGAGCGCAGTCTCGGAATCTGAGGAACATAAGGGATTTCAACACTGCGTTGGGAGCTGACTCGCGTTCCATTTGAACACGTGAGTCGTGACTCGAAGATCGAGGAGTCGCTCGTGAGCTACGAAACCGAGCCGCTCATGTGACGCGTGTTAGGTCCAAAGTGTGCAGCAGCAACCAAGGGAAAGAGTCCTTCCAGAAGCGTACCGCTCCAGAAGAGAAGTTGAAACAACAGTGACAAACCAATTGCAAGGTGAGAACAGAGCCACACCAGAAGCCCATCAGGAGCGCCAGCAATTTCCTCCTTCTTTTTTCATCAAATCTCGACTTTTTCGGTATTGGTTACGGTTTTCTTCACTCTATAAGTTTTTAGTCAATCGTATATTCCTCATGACGGCAGCAAAGTGTTACTACCGGAGGCTCCACCTTATTTCCTTCTCGGCGTCTAGTTCACCTGCTGACACAATTCTTTCGATGTCGGTCCCGAGGGAAGATGTGCAGACATGTATATTAAGCTTTTCCGGTTAACGTCAATTTGTATATAAGAGAAGCAGTGCGACAGGCGTAAAAACGCATTCTCTGACATATAAGGATCCTGTTAGGGATCCGAAAAACAATCTTGTTCGGCAAACTTCCGAACTTCACAAAGGAAAGTACCACAGTCCAGTTTCAGAACCCACATCGCGATCGCTATCAATCATATGAAACGCGGCTGTAGAGGTTTCAGCCGTATGCCGTGAAAGTCTCTGTTCTTACACGGTAGTATATGTTTAATACAATAGCATCAGAACTGGCTTAACACACTTGATCTGTTTGTTTATTTTTAATAAACTGTTATTTAAATCTGAACGTTTCGCGTATGCTTCAAGTTTTTGTACTTTCTTGTACATCCTTTCTGTATTACTATTTGAAGACAATCGTCTGATTTAAATATATTATGAAGTTCCTAAATGAAAAACTACTATTACCGAAAATGTAGATCAGTAATCCCTCAGTTAATAGTCGATCTGCCATGGAGTAATGCGTTTAATATTATTAGCCACGAAATCCCGAAGGCTACCTCGGGCGACTTACATTTAGTGATAGTTGCGATATTACTGAGTAAATAGAAACTACAGTTCAAAGTACCATCGAAAAAAGAAATGGAGTCCACCTAGTTTACAATACCTCAAATGTAAAAAACAAGATGTCTCACTTGTGAAAGCCATCTTAAGATACCCAAGAATTACTACCGGGATTCGAAATTCGGACTCACTAAGCTTCGAAAGCCATTTTACTGAATCCTCGGCCCCTCAGTCGATTTGTTAATATCTGTGGGACGAAACTTTATCGTCCTTGCTGATTTTGTTGCAACAGAGAATTATTTGCTCAAGTGTCCATACTGAGAAAGGTGAATTTGCTTCGAAAGTACCAGTAAACGACATGCTGAATATGAAAATTTACAAGTTGCTTCAAGAAGCCAGATTCGGCGGATTACCACATTTCATAATAATTGTCCTGCAATTCAACACCACTGGCTCAAGAAAAAAAGTTCTCATAATCCAATGCACAAAGATAATACGATGTTTAATCACTCTATTATGACACAGTCTGTGAATAAGTCTGTCAAAATTGTGGTACACCATTTCAGCTTGATGCCAGTAATAGATTCCATCATTACAACATGTAACCTGATTACATTTTTCAACAGTTCAAGACGGATAGAAAGTATATTTATTAATATTTATCAATGATATGTGTCTGTCTCCCGGCCAGAGCTACACACCTTTCGTTGCCTATGCAGACGGTTGTTATCACGTCGAAATTGTTTTCTTAATACAGCAATTGTAGATTACTACTGAGGACTGTAATTATTGACAGTATTTTCATTAGTTTCAAATAACTTTTTAGCGATTAATGGTGTGATAGTTTTGTAAATATATACAAATCTTGGTCCTGGAGATTCATAAGAGTGTTAAAAAGCATACATAGTTTTAGAATAGCAACAACTCGAACTACACTGAGTGAAAAAGAAGGTTAAAATAAGATCTCTGTCTTATAAACGGCTTTGAATGTAACGTTATTTTGTCTAATTTTGTTTCAAACACCAACAGTATTATTGTATCAATAGTAAGTTTCCATTCAGAATGTTTTGTCGAGTTACTCCGAGTGTTTAGAAGCGACGCAGCTCTCCGTAAGATGTCAAACAAAATTATAACAGTGACCTGAGATGCCAGCACTCTACATTCAGAACATTCATACAAATTCTTGGGGCTGCGGGAAAAATTTATGCAGGCCTCACCAGAAGCTCGGTGTATGTGTGCACTCTGCGAAATGAGAGGTGCTCCCAGGAAGACATTCAGCACGGAAGGTGGGTAGGAATCGAAACAATATACGCAGCAGCGTCGCCTGTGTTTGTAAATATGAACAAATGTTAGTGGTAGCTTTCGAGTGATTTAATAAAATTATGTAATGATTGATGGAGAATATTCAGTTGTTCATTTTGTAGATACCAACTAGTAAACTGAACACTATACAGTAGTCTTGCTCAATACAGCAGTATGTAAAATAGTTCTGTGAGAAAAACAAAGTATTAAGATTGACCATCACTAGGCTTGTACAAACAATTAAAAATTGATCACCACAATTATACTTGCTTTGTACATTTAACTCTAAGACTTCAAAACTAAAAACCATTTTCATAATGAAGCATAGAGTGGAAATATATCCATGATTTAAGATTGTGAGAAATAAATGGTAACCAAGGAATCTCTTTAATTTATTTTAACTTTATTTTAGTTATTTGACAGAAGTCTTTGAAGGGTAGTTAATAGGAATTGCAAACAAGCTTCTTTCTCAGTAGTACAACATACATTATTTTTACCTACTGATTAAAAAAATTGATTTTTAGGATCATAAAATGTAATAAAACGTGCTGGTATTACTAATCTAATACTTGAAGCCTCTGATGGCCTTTAGAGGAAAGACATCGCTATTATTTACTTATCTTATATCAAACTTCTAATGCTTAAAAAAGCCAGTAATACAAGCTCAAGACATTAAATAACTTCAGCATTATAGGATGATTGAAATAACATTAGAGATTAAGTAGTTTTCTGATAAATTTCAAATAAATTGACACTTATCAGGATACTTCGAAGAATTCTTTATTTTATCGTCATGAAAGACATAAGCTCAGGAAGTCAGAATACTCACCTCTTGGAATGCCGTTGCCAAACTTTCACTGCAGACGGCTCATAACATGGAAATTTTGGTTCTTTAATGCACTGAACGAAGTCATAGGTTGTGAATGGAGTACTAGCAATCCTAGTATCGGTTATCTTAAGGTAGGATTGCTAGTATCCAAATTGAAAATAAGTCAATATCCACTGAGGAGGTAGGACTCAATGATCTTCTGCTGTTTATCATGGATATAACATTATTGAGATGTTGAGTTTAATTAAATTGTGAGAATAAGTTCCATTTTTTAACGTAACAATTTCACAAAACGCTTCTCAGGATACCATCGCACACAGTTTAGCCAAAATCACTCTCCATGTGTCTCCGGTTCCACTACCAACGTGATGAATTTTAATTATTATTAGTTATTTAATTATCTGTATAGTCGTGCGAAATGTATGACACTGTAACATTATAAATCTCCTTATAATAACATTAATGGCTAAATTTTTATAAACCTCTTATATTGCATCACTACTTCATCGCAAAAGCTCTTTTCACACTTTAGACTCAAAATCCTAACTCCAAATGACTATACTGCTATTGCTAAATAGCCACTAAAACTTAATTTAGCCTGAGCTTGAACCTTCCTACAAGAAAAGCTGCGTTTAACCAATGGTCCACAGAGGAGAGTGTCCAACTAAACAACATATCTTCGTAAATTGTCAATGGATTCATTTACCTTGGACAGCTTGTAAATATGAGAGGACCAGGGATTTTCCGTGGCATCAAGCTTTGAAGGTAAACTATTGGGAAGCATTCGAATATCCTCACATCTAATATACCAGCAAATCTAAAGAAAATACGTTGAGTGCATCTTTCTTGAGCTGACTTAAGGCTGTGAGACTTGGACACTAAATAAATTTACGAAACAAAAACTTAGAATGGCACAGCGAGTTATGGAAAGGCCTTTGCTTGATTTAATTAGAAAAGACAAGAAGACGACAACCGACATTAGATCAGAAGCATGGGTCGCAGACATCTCGGATAAGACAGCCTCCTTGAAGCAAGAGATGGACGGCCATGCTGCTCGGAGGAAAGACGAAAGATGGGATAGAAATCATCAAACACTGAGAGGAAGACCACCAGACCGATGGGGCAAGGACAGAAGTCTGTTCAAGTTCTACCTGAACTCATAACATTAATGACTGAACTGGCTATATAATGACTGGAATCGTATTATTCTGAGGAAATAAATTCTTTTCCCACGGGCAATTTTTTAATTTGTTTTGTGGGGTTATTTTTTCATATTTTAATTATTATTTAATTTTGTTTTTTGTGAAAGAGGTGTGAATTTAAAAGGCAAAAATCAACCCTTTGCCCTGTAACAGAGGCCGTAAATCCTGAAATTGATAAAACGTAATGTGATCACCTCCAAATAATAATAAAAGGACATTAAATAACACAAGAATGATTTAACAATGCAAATAGACACTTAGGATAATTGAGTTCACCGTAAATTAAGTCAAAAGCGTGATCATAAAAGTTCATTCTTGATGGTGAATGTTTGCTTTGCTCTCGGCAATACCATTGGCTCAGTTTTAATGCGGTCGATAGAGGAAGGAACCTTACACTCAGAGCGTTACAGGATAAGTTATGTGGGCGAGTAATGACTCATGCGCAACAGTACGCAGTGTCCGGCAAAAAGGTGAGCACTTTCAACAATGTCAGCAGCGTAATGATCCATCTGATATTCGTAAGCCCGCATAAGCTAATGTGGACTACAAAACGATGAACACTTCAAGTCTGATAGTGTGATACACCATCATATCACGATTTCCGACAAGCCGTCGTGATGGTTGAAATCGAAAGGTTCCCTTTCTGGCTTGGAAGTTCGCTTTGCCCTTCTCTAGCGACTTATTGAATCACCAATCGTAGTGATTCCAAGATCACATGTCTGCAGAATTTCAAGACGAGCCATCACAGGTATTAAATATAAGATTTTTACTGGCAAACTCTCTCCCACTCACCCATGTTACCAAACTTTCCGTACAGAGATTGACCAACATTGTTATTTTCGACTCTGACTTTCCAGGTATGTTAGCAAAGTCCCCTAATTCCTTTGGGTCAACTGCTGTCATTGTGAATTGACGTTGTAAGATTACTCTTACTATTAAAATGACTGTAAGAGCCCACTCTCGCAAATCTGCAAGACATCCGCAGACAGTGGTGTATTTGTGAGAACAGCTAATCTTAAATTATATCGGTGGCAGCGATTTACCTAAACTTCAGAGACAGAACAGCCTCCTTAATTCTGATTATCATTCCAGCAATAGTAAAGGTTTCCTTAACAACAGACAAAAAAAAAATAGTTTATAATATTAATGCTTTATTTTAAAATATCCTTTCCTTTAACCAAGCCACCCACCGATATGTAAATGCAAAGATAATTGTCAGAAGATTCCCGCTGCAACAAGGTTCCAAAAAATTTAACACCACATTTGAAATAACAGTAAAGTCCGAAAATTTCTTGGCTGTAAGTTACGGAAGCTTTTTAAAATAATTGTTCCCTTTAAATTTATTTCTACCTTCTTCCTCGTTCACCTCCACTTATCCTTGACACTATGTCAGCCTATTGCGCAACTTGACATATCAGCTCAACTGAAACAAAACTTCTCCGTGCAAATCTATTTTTCTGATCGTCATACAAACACAAATTAAAATATTACAATCGCTTGGGTGAACCTTCTGTAGTTCTACAGTTTGTAAAGTCATTCACAACACTTTAAACAGTCGTCGCCCTTTCATAATCAAAACACTGAATTTAATCCATGGGTCTGCAGACAATTATTCTGAGCCCTTTGCAAACCTTCTCAGGGACTTACGACTCTTAACCAACACTTTGCCAAATAACTTACTCCCCATAAACGTTGATCAGAATTCAATTACCAAACCACAAAATAACTAATAACGTTTAACTTCAATTAAAGATTTCTTGCATAACTTCTCTCTTCCTGTGGATAGAAACATACGCACCCACTGGAGTTCGGTGGTGGTCTGCCTCTCCCTTCTCCCGGCTACCCCTACTTATAATATCATCTCCATATGATGCTACCGCGCCTGACGTTAGAACACCTATGGTGCAACTTTTCTCCCTCGCACTTCGACAATAATTACGCCACACACAGAAACGGCCCAATGAGGACCAAAAACGCTCAAATTAAAGCCCCAAATAAAACACCGTAATGTTACACGTGTTCACTCGGGCGGACTACCTGTGGGGTTTACCGCTCTCGAAACATTCCCTTTAAAACCGCATTTGTGTGGAAGGTCGTTTATTGTTCGATGACAGGCGTCTTTTTGTTGCGACTACCTGTCTAGACTGTCAACCCACACACTGGTCCCACGTGATGCCATTACCACTCTGTTTTGTTCATATGTAATGAGCACCCTTATTACATTAACTGTGGTATAATATGTTTAATCCATACGGAAACAGTCCACTTAAATGATGTAGTGGGTAACAGCAAGTTAACAACAATAATTCCCTTCCCTCCCTCCTAAAAGTAGTAGAAAACTATTAAATGAATTCGTTTCGCGGTGTAGCAAACCAACTCAGTGACCCCTGCTGCTGCTTCCCATCCACAGTGTCTTCTGTGTTACGGTGGTATGCGGGCCACGCAGGCGCGCTCGCCAGCGTCTGGTCTGTGAGTGGTTGACGGCCGCGCTCTTCATCCCGCGTGAGCGTCGGTCGCCCGGAATAACAAATTGGTGGCTATCCTCGACGGGCGCGTATACCGACCGACTCTCATATTGATCAGCTGAGGTGAGTCTTAGCGGCGGGGCGTGCCAGCGCAAGTGCCTGCTGAATGATACATGTCCGCCGGCCTCTGCCCCCCCCCCCCCCTCCCCACAGGCGTTGCTTACCTGCTCAGCGGTCTCACTTCTTACTTACAACCAATGAAAGGAATCCACCTTCCACCGTTTATAGATACCCATGAAGGAGGGGAGGGGGGCACACTCTTTTACAGCAGACAATTTCTGAAATGCGCAAACGATTTTCGATAACCTGCCCCCCCAGAAGTATTTTTTCTTAATTGGAGTACGGAGAGATTGCACGCACCAAGTGAAGTATATTAGATGAACTGTAACATAAATTATAAGCAGAACTACTGAAATTGTTCATTCCGAATGTCTGTTTTGTTCCTATTAAAACTTCAGAGGTACCTTTCTAGATAATCGTGTACGAACAATGACACACTAAAACTGAGGACTCAATAGTTCAATTTAATTTAATTTATTTTAATTGCAATGGAGCACAGGCTCCGGTGGCAATTTCCGTACATACCCATCTTCCCCATTTCCTGCACCCACCTACATTTGACCTCTACAAATTTTAACTTTAAACTCTTTCAACGATTTTTGTAAATTATTCATCATTTCCCTTGGTAACTTATTCCAATCCCTGACACCATTACCTAAAAAAGATAATCTTCCCTCACCCTTATGCCTGAAATCGAATGCCGGCTTGTGGTTATGGTCATCTCTTACCTTCCTTGAACTACTTTTCATACCTACACCAATATATTTCCATACCTCATCACCAGTATACGCCTTGTACACTCCCCTGATCCTCTTCACCCTCCTCCTGTCTTCGTTGACTTCAAGGTTTTCTACGATAAGACTAAAATCATTGTCATCAAATACAGACGGAGCTGAATTGTTTCCTCGAAAAACTCGGATTACAGCGTAATGGTTTGAAGTACAGAATCAAGAAATTCAATAATGACACGCTACTCTGTGCAGACAATTTTAGTTATCGATCATATTATAGCCATTATTTTAATGCACTATCCACAAAATCTATTTACTATGTTTAACATGCTCAAAATTTTTCGAAAATGACTTTCCCGTCGATCTACAAGAATAACAAAATAACATTACTAAAATAAATAATGTCACTGTCAAAATCATGTTTTAAATATGACAATTGGTACAATATTTACAATTATTGCTCCTTAATTGAAATACCGGACATTGTAATACTATTAACACATTGTTGCATGCCGAGCATCTACGTTCCGAACACAATACTTTTGTTAGGGATTCGTCTCCACTTTTCACCAGTATTGGGTACGAATTACGTGGCTGTGAACTCTAACGTCGACAAATAAGTTTAGGTTACTTAACAGACAAACAATCATAAAGCAAATCAGAGTTTCTCTTATTAGTATTGCGGCAAGTTGACTGACTGAAATCTTAATAATACCTTCATACAATTACTTTTAGATATTAGTTAAAGGGCAGGTTGCTTGAAGGAAAAACACTCATAAATACGTGCAAAGGAATTTACACACTGGTGGAAGCACTATAAACGGCGGATAGCATATGACATCGAGTCGACAGGTGTTGGTGGACTGGCGAGAAAATACAGTTTCGTGGTAGAGGAGGTAAAGGTGGCAAGGTATGGGCTGGCTACTACTTTAGTAAGAGGTGGCCCTCTCACTGTGGTGGTATGTAGGGGACAGCTGCAGCATAGCGATACGCATGGCTACGACAGCTTCTCATCGCCTTGAGCTGCTCTAGTAGATGTGTAAGTGGCTCTCAATACAGGACGGCGTTCCCAGCCGCAGTCGGAAGATAGTTGCAATTTCAGACGTGATATAATTGTTTGTGATAAGAACCCTACCAGCGGCACAAACGTATGGTATATCGAGTTGAATATAGAGAGACTAGCTTCTCTTTACTGTGTCATGAATGAAACGAAATGAAAGTTACAAATATTCTTTATCCCAGAAATTAGCAAGCATGCGGCAAAATTCAGAAAACTAATTAGTTCGTTCAAATCATTTTCACGGAACATACATTATCAGAATACCATATATTCGTGAAATCATCATGCATATTCACAACAAATTTTAAAGTTTATTTATCATACACTAACTTATTTACAGGAATAGTAATTGATGTGACTCTGGTTTCAGTTCTTTTCCAAAGTCACCTATCCACGTTTCTTCAAACCAGAGGTTTATTATGGCCTTTAGTTGGATCATTTTTATTTGGATTTATATATCTGATGAACGTTTTTGCCATCCTCAGCAATACGAATCGGTATTGTTTTTAAATTCTCTTTCGTTCCGCCACATATTATGTCCTCTTGTTGTGAGCTGTGTACCTAGTTCCATGAATGTTAACCGCTCTGCAGTGATTATGTGGGATAGTAACCGACTATATGTCTGTATACATCCACCGAATTACAAAAGAAATGTTATTTCGTAGTAAAGCGTTTTTAAAGACTGAGTACCGATACACATCTGCTTTGGGAGTAGGAAGTGGTTACGAAACCATAGTGCTGATCCATCGCTGATGTTTATTCATTATGCTTAGTCGTAGGATCAAGAAAATTTATTTCCAGTATTACATTAGACAAAATGAACAATTTTCTCTGAAAGCCAAAATAGGAGCAATGCAATAACTAATTCGATAAAGCTACTAATGGCATCGTTCGATTCTACTGTCATTTGTAAAATGCAAGGAAAAACGAATTGTAGCTTCATACTGACTAGTACATGGATAAGTCCATATAGTTTTCCTCTTTTCAGATTCATAGCGTTTAATCCACAAGAGGGAAGAGCAAGAGCGATTCCTTTAAAAATGTTTCTCAAGTGGCTGGTTAATATGAACCGCACTACCATTATGAGTATTGCCCACCGCAAGATTTAATATAGTGAGCATCTATGGAAAATCCGTGAAAGACGGCTAAACCACGAGCAGGTGACATGTTAAGGGGCATCCACGCCTCATCGCAGAAAGTGAGAGTCAGAGGCTTCCCCACTCTGTGAAGCAGCATATAGTGCGATCTGTGGCAGATCTGACGGCAGAGTACAGTGCTGGTGCAGGCACAAGTTTTTCCGAGCACACCGTTCAGTGAATATTGCAGAACAAGTAACTTCGCAGCAGACGATCCCTACGTTTTCTAATGTAGAACCTACAACATCGTCAATTACGATTGCAGAGGGCTCGACATCATCGAGATTGCACCGTGGATCAATGGAAACGTGTTTCCTGGTCGGATGATTCACGTTTCATCCTATATCAGGTCGATGGTCGTGTCCGGATACGCCATCATCCAGGCGAACGGCTGCTCGATACATACACAGTGTTATGGAGTGGGGGCAGTATTGTGCTATAGTAAATATAATACCTGGGGTCCCATGAGATCTGTGTTAGTGACTGAAGGCACCATGACAGCTATGGCTTACTGCGCACCATCCATCTGTATCCCTTCATGCTTCATATGTTCCGTGACGGCGACGACATATTCCAACGAGGCAACTGTCCAAGTCGTAAAGCTACATAGAATCGTGCTACAGTGATCTGATGTTGATGTTTTGTCACCATATTCGCGTGATTTTATGCCTATAGAACACATCTAGGACGCTATCGAGAGCCACCTCCATTGCCACAAACCAATGCCCAATAATTTAAGGAAACTGCGTGACCTGTTCGTACATCTGGGATCAGATACATCCCGAAAACTATCAACAACTTTTCAAATCCATGCCACGGTGTATCGCTGCTGTATTGCATTACAAAGATGGATCAACGTGCTATGAAGCTGTTAGTCGTAATAGTTGAGCTCATAAGTGAATGTGATTATTCCTGTAAGACTTCTCGTCATTGTTACTAACTCAACAGATAAACATTTTAACAGATACTATTTTTACTCTCTCTCTACACAGTAACCAAATTGTAAGTTCGTCATTATAGGACAAAAGGACTCATTTTTTTATTTCATTTTTTAGTTTGAAACCAATTGCTTTCAATTAAAAATTATTGCTACCAGTAGACTGTGATTCTTATTCCCAAATCATAATTAATAATCCTTAATTGTTTATTTGGTATATTCTAAGGTTTAATGATATCACAGTATCCTTTCGTTCCCAAACCACCAACCAGTACGGCGTCTCTGTGTTCCCATGGGATACTTTTACTAATGACTTTTATCGGTTCTGGTGATTGCTAAATGAGTGTTGTGGTAATAGAATTTGTGAAATGGAACCTGCCTACCCTATTTTTGTGAGCTATTAAATCTCTACCTCGTGATCCTGTCTCAGAATAAAATTTCTTTTAATTTCTGAATAATAGTTTGCATGTTTAGGAGTGGCAAGGAATTTATTTCCTGCGTCTGACCTAATATTAGAAGTCTACGATCTGCCACTCAGCAGTACAACTTCTGCCATATATTGCATTTGATTAAAACATCTCGTCGTGTAGTGACTTAGGGGTAGGTTGACTTCGTCTTCAAAAACATGGAAGAACGGTGCAGAAGTATATTTTTTTTATTACCGATTTTGCTATCGATAGGACTGGTTCTTTCCGCTGGAGTGTCACCCGGCAGTAATCATTAAGCGGGTCTGCCATAATGAAGCCACATGGACGCACCGCGGGTCGTAATTCTCAACTAGGACGTGGATCTGAATGAGGCTGGCCAGCGGCAGCCGCATTATCTTTAATGAGCGGCCTCCAAGATTACTTTTTATTACCGGGACGCAGATGGTACTGAAAGAACCGCCAAGTAATTTAAGAAGAGTGCAAATAAAACCTGGAGTGGCTGCGAACGCAAACGAAGCGCGTTATCTGACATGCCTACCAGCTATCCTTGTTGTGTTTACCTCCTCTGCCTATTTACAGCGCAGAAACATTTTGCTACTTAAACGCATGCTAAAATAAATACACATTCATATCAGCGCTACGCTTAGCATGAGAAATATTACATTGCGTTATACAACTACAGGTGGACCAATTTTTGATTTGCAGTACATTTCATTGTCAATTATATGCGACCCATTAGTGCATCGTAAATAATTAAAAGCGTTCATTAGTCACTCGATTTCACCTAATAATAAGGTAACAGTAACCCAAATAAAGAGACTCAATTTATCTTATGACGAACTTTTAGATATGTTTAAACCAAGCGGTAACGTTCACCAATATTATGTAACAAATAATTATTTGCGTTTTAGAAGCAATAAATAAATTGAACATATTTCCAAGTTTCAGTGCTAAAAACGATCTTTGAATAGTTTTGACTACATAATCGCATTTTTTTATATATAATAGTAACGAAGAAAAGTAAAAAAAAATGAAAAGTAATAGCTGGAAAATCAAACTATCTGAACTGGAAGGCGTTTTAGAACGAGTAGTGAGGTGTCCACAACTGTAGAGATTTATAATCAAGATGCGCGATATTTGCCTCGAAAAATATTAATAAAATATTAATAAATGCTATGGTCTTAAAGATGGTTATTTTAACGTAAAAATTAATTTGAAATAAAAATTCACTTTTTAACCGTTGGTCCCACAATTGTCAAAGCACCCTGATAGCAGTAAGTTCTGCCGTTATAAGTTTAGATCTGTTGACTTTAAAGAGAAATTTAAAGCTTAATCTTTGGTGTCCTTAGATTATTTGATACAGATACGTATGAAGCGAACTTAAAATCGATGCATAGCATTCAGTATTCATGCAAACGAATACGGTTGTGGCAATGATTAATAGATTTCCACTACTTTTTTCCGTGCATGTCGGTACATGACATGAAAAATAGATTTAAATTTTCCATTCAAACCACTACTGAGTGGTAAGTTCGAGCAAGTAATTTCGTTATATGTAGCGGGTTACTGTATTTTTTTCTGTGTTGGTTGCGATAAGACTGCCGCTGTGCCGACTTCTGGCTGTTTCGCAGCTGCGTAGAACGCGGTTGCGGTGGCCCGACCGTCCGTTGTCTTTTACTTCCTTTTTACGCTTGGAGCGCACAGTGGCTGGCTTAACAAGTAGGCCCGGCCACACTTGTCTGCCGTAAGATTAGAGAGATTAAATATCGCCTGCTGGCGAGTTGCTATTTGTCACGCCGGAACGGAGATAACCCTCCGCCACCGCAAGCAGGGCCGCCAACAATATAGCTCCGAGAATTCTCGGTCGTCCTAAAAACGTACGGCTGTTGCTTGTCTGGTTCTGAATTTTATTTGTAAAAACTGACATGCTTAGAGAAACCTGGGAGAATTACGTGGCAAATTTATTACTACTTCTAGTGTCACTTTTTCATTCTAGTTATATGAACTAATGAAACGTGCTGTAGCTCAAAATTATTATTGCTTCTCGTGTTACTTTTTTATATTTGTTATAACAACAATTATTAAATGTTATTGCTTTCTTCGTAAAAAGCTTCAGAATATTATTTCTTGAATTAATAAATAAAAATAATCTTTGGTAATACCTATACATACAAATTCTATGATATTTGGTAATATATTCCTTATTCCCATGTAGGAAATTCACTTTGTAAACGAATGGGGAGGAAATCGACAGTTTATCAAACGATTTCTGACAAACTACAAAAACATTACTGTGGCTAGGAAGAACAAGGAGTGGAGCATATTGATTTCTCCAGGAAATCAAAAACCTTCAGTACTTACTATACTTGCGTGTAAGAAGGTGTGTGGATCGCGAAGGTTTAAACAGCAAATACTGTGAGTTGTTGACAGAAAATTATAGGAGCACTGAATTCAAATGCACAAACTGAAATCAGGCTGCATTAATTAAGCAGATTTTCATTTTTTTGGCGTACATATTATGCTTAGCGTTTAAACCGTCTATTAAGCGTAGCTACAATACAAAGAAAATTTATATGCTAAAAATTCGCTTCTAAAAAGCACTTTATCATCAAAACGATAGTTAGTGTCTTATAATTCAATGTATAAACAATAATTATTTGAACTGTTGTGCTAGCAGTGGGGATACGGGTAAGGCAAATTAAAAATAAAAGAAAAATGTCGTTGAATGACGTTATTTGGCCACCTAATTACCAAGTCAGTTTCTGTTGAGTATTGGATGAGATTATGACTAAACTCAAAACGGTAGCACTTCAGTGATCACGCATGAAGGCACAGTACCGCGGTAAATATAAGGAGTCCAGGAATGAAAGGATAATCCTGCAACCACAGATAGGTCAAAATTTTATTTTAGTAAAACACTCACCATTTTCGATATATTGATTTTTTTTAAATTTTTCGAAACATGTGACTTTGTTCAGTTTATACCATGCCATTTCTACAAATCAAGACTTTTTGAACCGTGTTTTTTAATTTTTACTCAAGGTTGTTTGAGTCACCTAAAGCATTCTTAAAACGTTAAAAAACGTTCAAAATAATTTTAATATCATTATCATCATTTTTTAATACATCTTCCAAATGCACGTTGGTCTCTTTAGCAGATTGGACTACCATAAAACAATTATTTTAAAAGAAGTATAAAATAATTATACCATTTAAGATTTTTATATAAGTATTTTTATCGTTTTAAGAAAAAAAGAACATTGTTATATATGAGTCAAATATACACTCCTGGAAATTGAAATAAGAACACATTGACGCCGGTGTGTAAGACCCACCATACTTGCTCCGGACACTACGAGAGGGCTGTACAAGCAATGATCAAACGCACGGCACAGCGGACACACCAGGAACAGCAGTGTTGGCCGTCGAAGGGCGCTAGCTGCGCAGCGGTTGGGCACCGCCGCAGTCAGTGTCAGCCAGTTTGCCGTGGCATACGGAGCTCCATCTCAGTCTTTAACACTGGTAGCATGCCGCGACAGCGTGTACGTGAACCGTATGTGCAGTTGACGGACTTTGAGCGAAGGCGTATAGTGGGCATGCGGGAGGCCGGGTCGACGTACCGCCGAATTGCTCAACATGTGGGGCGCGAGGTCTCCACAGTACATCGATGTTGTCGCCAGTGGTCGTCGGAAGGTGCACGTGCCCGTCGACCTGGGTCCGGACAGCAGCGACGCAGGGACGCACGCCAAGACCGTCGCATCCTACGCAGTGCCGTAGGGGACCGCACCGCCACTTCCCGGCAAATTAGGGACACTGTTACTCCTGGGGTATCAGAGAGAACCATTCGCAACCGTCTCCATGAAGCTGGGCTATGGTCCCGCGCACCGTTAGGTCGTCTTCCGCTCACGCCCCAACATCGTGCAGCCCGCCTCCAGTGGTGTCGCGACAGGCGTGTATGGAGGGACGAATGGAGACGTGTCGTCTTCAGTGATGAGAGTCGCTTCTGCCTTGGTGCCAATGATGGTCGTATGCGTGTTTGGCGCCGTGCAGGTGAGCGCCACAATCAGGTCTGCATACGACCGAGGCACACAGGGCCAACACACGGCATCATGGCCGTACACCTCTGGTGATCGTCGAGGGGACACTGTACAACGGTACATTCAAACCGTCATCGAACCCATCGTTCTACCATTCCTAGACCGGCAAGGGAACATGCTGTTCCAACAGGACAATGCACGTCCACATGTATCCCGTGCCACCCAACGTGTTCTAGGAGGTGTAAGTCAACTACCCTGGCCAGCGAGATCTCCGGATCTGTCCCCCATTGAGCATGTTTGGGACTGGATGAAACGTCGTCTCACGCGGTCTGCACGTCCGGCACGAACGCTGGTCCAGCTGAGGCGCCAGGTGGAAATGGCTTGGCATGCCGTTCCACAGGACTACATCCAGCACCTCTACGATCGTCTCCATGGGAGAATTGCAGCCTGCATTGCTGCGAAAGGAGGATATACACAGTACTAGTGCCGACATTTTGCATGCTCTGTTGCCTGTGTCTATGTGCCTATGGTTCTGTCTGTGTGATCATGTGTTGTATCTGACCCCAGGAATGTGTATATAAAGTTTCCCATTCCTAGGACAATGAATTCACGGTGTTCTTATTTCAATTTCCAGGAGTGTATCTTTGAGTAAAAAAAAAAAAAAACATTGATCAAAAAGTCATAATTTGTAGAAATGAAACAAACTGAATATAGAGACATGTTTCCAAAAATTATTTAAAAAAAACAATGTGGTAGGGCTTTACTAAAATAAAACTTTGTGATTTAATATTAAATGATGTGTCATATCTGTTATTCTTGGACACTCTGTATATTATCATAGAGAAATAGAGTCACTTCCGGTGACTGGAAAGTGAAATTTCATAAGGTCATACCGCGCGATAAATTACTACATTATTTAAAATGATGACCTCACGCGTCCACCAATGGTTTACATAAAATGGTTCTGACTAGTGTAGTTCATTCGTAATACGAAACCAAACGGATTACTGTCGCACTGGGACCGAAACTGGACTCTCAACCAGTGGCTGTACTTGAAAATGTTGCGTATACATGAAGAATTGGAAGCGCCGATCCCGGTAGTGGATACATTGTCTGGGTTCTTTAGCAATATTGAGTACTTTTAAACGAGTGTTTCATTGATCATTCTGTATCTTTACGACCAGTGTCTGGGGAGAAAATCGTCTGGATTTATAGAATTCTTTTCTCGGTAAATTAATGGAGAAGTACCTGATTGACACTCTGCCTGAAGTCAACAGCGCTATCGACGCCTAGATATCAAGTAGTATTCAATTTATAAAGTACTAGCACGAATTGTGAACAAGTTTTCTATTGAAGTGTTACTCGATTATTCTCTTGCCCTGATGCACTGAACACTGAGAACGTACATGCGAATGAATTGTCATACAATTCTATTTCATGGACTACGTACAATACAGAAATTTTAATGCATTTTTCTCGGGCTTCAAGCCGTGTTAAGATGTCACATTTGCGGGACGTTTCGAAGGCAGAGAAGGACGCCTTCAAAACGTCCCGCAAATGTGACATCTTAACACGGCTGGAAGCCAGAGAAAAATATATTAATATTCAACGCCGTGAAAAATTACGATCCTAAATATAGAAATTTGTTACTGTATCAAGATGGTTATAGCAAAATGAGACAAGATTTAAAGTACTGTTAAGTAGGAATTGATGAGTTTGACAAACGCAAGATGTAAAATAGGAATCTATAATTTCTTTGTCTCAGTCCATCCGCCACCGTCAGCGTGTCACCAAGATAGATATTGTCTGGATCTTCACTTCGCTGTGCCGATTAAGAGCTGCAAGTCTGTTATTATAAGACGTATTTGAATCTCTTAGTTTTCTTTGATTTTACTTTTCGTACCATTTAATTTTAAATTAAATACATCAGTTTAGCAGAAACATGTGGTTAAACTTTACGCCTGAAAAAAACGAAAAAGAAAATTTGCTGTTTTCCAAACACAACGGTCAGACTTCTCAGCCATATTTTGGTATTTAAATTAGGTATCAGACATGAGGTTACATCACATATTACCTTAAGTTTATTGAAAGTAAAAACATTGGTTTTTTTATTCACTTATTACTTTTTGTGTATATTTACACTACTGTGTCAATATGTTATTACGTGTATTTATTCATTGTGTTTTTCTTTATTGTCACTTATGTTTGAATATTGTTATCTTTCCGTTGATTATTAGGTAAAAGTTTCTCCAAAACACTTTATTTGGTTCTTGTTCCTTCTTTTTGGCGGTATCCTCATGGTTGTCATTACTATGGTTCTATGGGGTTTCTGTTTTGTTTGTAGATCCCATCACGGTAAATCTGATCTCTTGTCTTAGAGTCTCAGAAATCAACCATCCTGAACTTTACAGAGCTCAGATGCAAACAACGTACCGTAAATGGTGAACGTGATTTGAGAAAAGTGACTGCAACTGATACTGTCGCGCCCTGTGAGTCCGAAAACTTTAACTGGTAGGGACCACGCTAATTTAATTCCGTTTCGATCTAAATTTTCAGTAACCGTCCGTCAGGTGTACGGTGTTCCGTGTAAAAAGGATAATTTTTAGAATGGTACTTATTTTACATGGCGACCGATTTCCTTGTTGCCTGTAGACAACAATTCAGTATATGCCGGATGTAGAAGGCTATACATCATTGATCCACAGAGTACAAAATTAAAAATTAACAAAGTCATGAATATGTTAAAATTATATAGAGAAAAACGCTCGTACAAATTTCTTAATATGCCGATTTGGTTCTTATCATCTGTCCTGATACAAGAAGTAATTTCAAACCTAATCGGGAAACTCGTATATACTGCATGTGTACCATGTAAAAATCAATGAGGTCTGTCCAATCACGAACAAATTCATTTGTTAAAGTTGGAATGTCTTAATAAATTTCTATTTGGGATAAAACGATCTTTCCGACTATTTCATTCAAATTAAAGTTGTTTCTTTTAAGCGAACTACAGCCTCTGATTACGTTCACATCATTCTTATAAATTCTGAGAAGTTTATTTCCATTTTTTACATAAAGCTTCCATCGAGATAGAAGAATACTTTATAAACTATATAAGAATCAAGTTGCTGTAATAAAAGTAGAGAATGATGAGAGACAAGCATCAGTTAGAAAAGGGTCGTTGTCTATCCCCATAAATATCCAATTTGTATGTAGAGAAAGCAATAAAGGAATTAAAAAAAACTTAATGTGGCATAAGTACTCATGGAGAAAAAATCAGTATGCTACGATTTGCTGATGACATTGTCTTGTTAACAGAGCATGCTGGGGATATTGAGAAGTTGCTGAATAACATGAACAAAATACTGAAGGAAGATTTTGGAATGAATGTAAATCAGAGGAAGACAAAAATGATGAAATGTAGCAGAAATGAAACCAATAACAGTAGATTAAATATAAAAACAGGATCCGATGCTAATAGAGAAGGAAGTGAATTCTGCTACTTGGGAATCAAAATTACAACTGACTGCTGAAGCAGGAATGATGTTAAAAGCAGAATAGCGCTAACAAAAAGAGCCTTCATGAAAAAGAGAAATCTTTTAGTTTCAAATGTTGATCTAGGACTTAAAATGAACTCTTTTAAAAACTCAATGTGTGGAGCACAGCTCTTTATGGTAGTTAAGCATGGAATTCAGGAATACCAGAGAGGAAGAAAATTGAGCATTTGAAATGTGGTGCTACAGAATAATGCTGAAAATTAAGTGACCAGACTATGAAATGAACGAGTTCTGGAAATGATGGGTGAAGAAAAAAGTTTGTGGAAGAAGCTTACAGAAAGAAGAGACAGGCTGGTAGGTCATATTTTAGACATGCAGCATTAGTTAACTTGTTAGTGGAGGTACAGTCGAAAGTAAGAACTGCAACGAAAGACAGAGATTAGATTAGATGGAACAGATAATTGAGGACGTGGGTTTTAAGGGATATATAGAGATGAAGAGGTTAACACACAAGATAGGAAGGGATGGAGGATTGCATCAAACCAGTCGAAAGACCTATGACAAAAAAATATATATATACTCCGGAAAACGTAAGAAAGTTTGTTAAAGTTTTTGAGTTTATTTTTCAGCCGCATTACCATTAAGTAAGTCATCTGGCGTTGTCTTACTGGGATTTTTGCGTGGTTTGAATTGAATCACAGTACTGAAAACTAAAATCCTGCGTGTTGTGATGAAACACTTGAGGTCTAATTAATTTAACAACGCAACGGATATACGGCAATAAAAAAATATAATACTGAACGTCATGACGGTGGGAATGCCCTGTATTACACGTTTCAGTTAGGCATTGGAATTAAAGAGACATAGTGTTCCTACTCACATATAAATCAATATTACGAACTTACATGATGGGGGGTTTGGCAAAAGAAATAAGATGTTAAATGGCCTCTTTTTTTTCTTTAAAAATAAAAAACTGTTCTCACATGATGCGTTAATTGAGCGGCACCGGGATTGGTGGAGAATTTCTCACGCCATAGAATCAAAGTTATGGCGTTGTTAAAGTCCGGTGGTAGATACTTCGAAGGAGAGAGCCGTTAGAGGGAGCTATTCAGTGAGTGAGGCGCGTGCGGTAACCACGCCATCGAGCTCAAGACGCGGGCAGAGGCGTGAGGAGTAGACAGCACTAGGGCGCGCCGGTTGGTCGGCCCGCTATAATGCCTTAAGTGGTCACGTCGGCGACCAACGGCCCCGGAGATGCCCCTGCACCTGCTCTGGCCTGGGCGGCTGCTGTATTTACCGCCTAAGCCCGCAATCGTGTCTTGCTGCCCATACAGCCATTACCAGCAAGCGTGTCTAGAGCTCCCTTCCCTCAAAATATCAAAACTAACATCTAGTGAGTAAGGTCATCAGTCATAGAGTATTTTGACCAGTCTGGTTATTTACTAGTGCTGTATTTGGGACTAGATAATCTGCAGACACGGATACGCCATTAACTTCTGGGTTTGAAGTCAGCTGCTGGAATGTGCTTGGTACAACTACCTATACTAGACCAACTACACAAAGACCTGGATAAAAACTTGTAGTGTAACGCTACACTACATAGTATATTCGCGATATACTGAGCTCCTGGCTGAGACAGGTGGACAGTTTAAACAAAGGGTGACACGGCTGCTGTGGAATGCGACCTTGAGGCAGGTACCGAGGAGCCGTTAGGGAGTGTGGGAGATCACAGTAGACTGCAGGCAGTGGTGGTGTGCGTGGCAGCCGAGTAGAGAGAATGTGATGTGCGGCGGCTAATGTTAGCACGTGCTGCTGTGGTGCTCTGTGTTCCATGTCGCCTACGGAGAGGATGAGGCAACCAACGGACAGATGGGTCGTCGCCTAGGAAGACCACTGGAAGCCGACCTGGCGCCTCCGGAAAAATGGCAACTGCACGATCTTGATATCCAACCCAAGAAGTGTCGTATTGATAAGCAATACCTGTCGCCCTAGAGATTCTCATCGCCCCGCTGCGCTTAGTAGAAGGACATCTAACAACCCTGAGAACTGATATATTAAAAGTACTGTATTATACGTGGATTGATTAATTGTAATTGAAAAGTGATTGTTTTAATAAATGTACGTGAAACCATGTTGCCAACCTGTACAGCAAAATATCAATTCCACTTTTCAATAATTTAGTAATAATAATAGTTTTGTTGATCGAATAATTAAATTAAAAAAAAAAGATGAAGTACAAGTTGTACCCTTCAGACGTGGAGACATACATGCACTATGAAATGTAAACACTAGGCAAACATACACCCGCAAATTATAAAACGACCATGGTTCAAAAATGTTCAGTGTCCTAGAAAGCTATATAACACTTTGTTCAGACTAAAACTTGGGCAAGATGCTTCAAGAAACACGCATAGGTTCGGTGTGATACACGAACCATACTGGTCAGATGCCAACCACATATTCTTCGGGTGCCCATTTAAAAAGGACATATACGAGAACCTTAGGAAGAACTTGGTGCAGTTAGCTCAACAACTTCCAACAAATTTTGCAACCCAACAAGATACAAACAAATACAAAATCTCCTTCCTCATCTTTGCACTTTTGCGACAAATTAAATTGATAATATACAAGTTTAATAACTGTAACATACTTATCATCTTATTCCAATATATTGTAATGACACACATTACAGCCACGTACAATTACATTAAGTGGCAGCCACGTAAGTTTGCGAACGGATTTGAGAGCCTGTAGCTGGCTGCCAGGCAGATAGTTGTCATCCAAGTACGCGCAAAGAATGCAGCCACTCCTCTCCTCTCCACCTCTGAAACCGTGAGGCAGGGGAAGCGAGGCCAGAGGGCTGCGAGATGGACACTCGGTTGGAGGTCACGAAGGTGTAAGCCTCGCGGAGCACGGAGGGAAGTTCAAATATTATTCGCGAGTGTTAGCGTGAATTCGCTATCGTCTTCGACCCGCTGGAAGAGCTTTCAAGTCCGAATTCGCAAGGAACAGGTTCGTCGCCAGACCGCGTGTACCATTTCCCGTCCAAGCTACTTGCGGCGAACACAGTGTCACCGCGAGCTGAGCTGACCACTTCGCAAGAAGTGCCACCACGTACCTGCGACAACAATACGGTACTGTGAAACCAACGAACGTGTGTTTTAAGTGCATTCATCAGTGGTGTCCACTAACTAAGCAACGACCCTGAGAAACAATAATGTATAAATGACAATTCATACTATCTCGTCTCTGAATCATGTAAAATTAATTAATGCACTCCATTTGCTTGGTCTAATAGAAAGTGGGTTAAGTAGTACCTTGATTATCGATTCGATATCCCTCATATTTAAATATTAACTGATAAATTTATAATGAATAAAAATTAATTATCCTTTTTGATGCCGCAGCAGCGTGACACTTCAGTATATTACGTAAACTTGTTATCTCATAATGTATTCTATAAACTCGTTATTTTAATGCATATAATGTATTATTTAACTTGTTATTGTAATGTATATATTGTATTACCCCATGATTTCAAAACATCTGTTTTATTGTTCTCTTACAGTAAAAACAAGAATTTTGTCAATGAAAAAGTACACTACTTGTTTTTCCTAGTGTATTTTTCCAACGCATCGACACATAGTAAACATCTTTATTTTGAGAGCTTCATATCTTTGGAAGTGTTGCAGAGAACTAAAGAGGCATTTTCCTGAAAAATGGGCTGTTACTTAGTACTGTAGCATCACATAACGTACAGAGTTCAGTTATAACATACTGCCAACAAAAGATATTTTTATTCACATACAGTCTACTCTGACAAGGACCCAGAGTGGTTATAATGCTCGATAAGTCTTATTTTTATCTCCTCTGTTAATATTGGTAAGGGGCGAAATGAGGACAGCACAAGACACTAAACAGTTGACAACGTCCAGAATCCTATATGCAAAACGAATGGCAGACGATTTCAGGATTAGCTATCAAGACATTAATACAGTAGTATTAGGTCTAATAGGAAAGTTCCAAAAAGAAATTAACCGATTTTTTCTTTTATACACGACCACACAGTAGTTTGAACTTCCATATAAGGAATACCTTCACCGAAACTGGATTTAATTAAATTAAAATAAAAGTTTTTTGGGCTATTTTTGTGGACTATAAGCATTTAAAGCAGCGAAATTCCCTTCGTGGCTTCAAAGTATCTAACTAACGATCGTCCAACATGTACTTCAATTTAGGAACAAAGTAGGGCCTACTTATCTTTGGAAAAATTTACTTAACACGAGAAAGAACTGGGAGAAGAATTTCTCATACGGTAAAGCAAAGATGAAAATATAATGGCAAAAGAAAGTAACTACTTGTGAGCGGATGATACTAAGACCCTTTGCTCAGAATTCAGATTCATTCATCCCTGGTTATCTTAGAGCCCACATAACTTTCGTTATTGGCTAGCAGCGCACTGTGGCCTTAAGCGTAGTGTCATAATCTTTGAATGTGTGTCTGCTGCAGATTTAACTTGTTCCAAACTCTTTTTTAGCCTTCGGCGCACTAAGGCTTGATGCGTAGTGTCAAAATCTTTGTGGTTTCTCTGCTGCTGAATTCACGTGTTCCAAGTTAGAACTATACAAGAAAAATTTCTGCATAATGTGAGTCATATACAGTAGGTGACACTCACTTCTTCCCACAAAACAGAACGTCTCGTAGTGGTAAGTTGAGAGAGAAAAATTTACAGCACGGCCAATGAATAGAGGTAGAATCTGAGAAAGGGGGTGAAGAATATCAAAACGATGCATAATTGTATAGGAACCCATTCCCGTAAAAGTCGTTGGCAGAGGTACAAAAAATCGTTTGGATGCGCTAAACCTCCCCTCGAAGTTTGCACTTCTATTCATGGGACACCCTGTACATAAGAATCCGAGTTAGTCTGTCGATCAAACAAGACGTTTCGGCGGTCGCAAACTATGCGCCATTGCCAAGTGGCTCAGTCACTTGACAACGTCGTGTTTGATCAACAGACTAACTCGGCTAGTTACCCCAGAAAATTATATTCATTTACAACACCGCGAAAACCTCCAGTCTTTCAAGAATCTCTTTCACCACCTTTCTCGCAACATTAGGCGTCGGCTGCCTTTACGAGTCATGGTCTAATTTGGAGCTTTGAGTTTACGTCCGCATCCTGTTGCTGACCTCAGTCGTTTTATGCCTAATGCGAGGTAGTACTACGAAATAATGAAGGAAGTGAAGTGCTGCCATCTGTCTGCGAAATGTTTTACTATGTAGTGTGTGTGATAAGTGTATTTTTCGTTTGTGCAATGTATAGTTTTTGAGGCGGAGATCAGGGACCATCAAGGTGAAAACCGCTTAAAAGCCGCAGTCAGGACGACGGGTGCGTGGAGTTTTAGGTTTGTGTTTAGACTTGTAGTACCTCCCCGATCCAATGTGCGACGCTCAAGCAGAACTGATTCGCACTGGTGGGTACGTTCTATATTAGAATATTACGCAAAATTATGCGGCTTTTGCCCTTCTCTGACTGAACTTTCCATTTCTGTCTAACGTAAAATTCTCTTTGGCCATTCAGTCACCTGCGCTTTTTGATATTACCTAATCACGCCAACGAGGGATGATTTAAAGTATATCATTGCAAAACATTGCAGAAAACGATAAATTAAAACGTCCCCGCGACCGCTGGTCATCCAATAGTGTGATATTTGGAAATCGGAGTTCCATTACACTTCAAACAATTTTTTTTCCTTATTGTCTGGAAAGTCATAAAATGATTACATGAAACAGAAAAAGGTATGTCGTAAATAAAACTTTCTAATACCTCTTCACTAACCTAAAATAATCAAAGAAAGAAATGCACACTTAAGAAGAATTAATAAGAAGACTACGAATTGTAAGTCAGTGCATACACTGCATAAACGAGCGGTCTAGTGACTCATTTTGTTAGAGCAACACTTTGGGAGTTACGATGGTCACGGGATCGAATCCCCGTCTCCAAAGAAATTTTTACAAGCAAATAACATCTGGTAAAGCTTTGCTTTGTTCATGTGAAGTACGATAGAACGTTCCGTGGTTCAGATTCCACATGAAACTATAGGGAACCTGTACTCGGTAGGATTATTGGGTTAGGTTTCAGTAGCCATGACAGATTTTGGTTTCATGGCAATCTAAGCTCTGTAAATAAACCTATTTACTTTTTTACTATATGATTCAGAATCATTTTAAGGCAAAACTATACTAATAAATAAATTTCCTTAAAATTTTAACCAAATCAATAAAAATGTATGCCCTATCCTTTAAACCAAAATTAGATTTTTTTAACGAGTCACTCTTCCTTCATTCGAATGGAGCAAGACAAAATATTGTATTGTCTCTTGTTACTACAGTTACATCTTGCCATAATAATTTAAAAACCTGTTTTTCACATTAAGTGCAGGTATACACATATGTGTTTTTAAATTGCAATCAAATCAAACCACTGATATGAAATACCTCTATACAACCGTCGAAAATCGGTGGAAGTTAATATCAGATAATATTGTTTTACGGATTAGTTGGCTGGCTAAACAATTTCCCGTGAAAATAAAGCAACAGCAAAACCGAATACCGAAATATGCATGTTGATGCAAGCAGGCGATTGAGTATTTAATCGAGCCAGATAATTATCTGAAAACAATTTAATCCAAAGCTAGTAATGCTAAGTCTAAAAGAGCTTACGGATTTCCAAACAAACATTCATATTTCAGGTTATTCTAAATAAAAATGTTATGGTAATAATTAGTGCTATATACCTTAACACAACACTGTTAAACTTGCACAGGATTCCTAATGGAATCTATAATCTTATATATAAAAATCAATGTTTGTGGGTTTGTTCGTCTTCTATGCATTCCTATACCATTTATCAGATTGCAATGAAACTTTGGAGAGTTTTCGAGTGTGCGCCTGCGAAGGTTCCTGTGAAAAAAAATTCCAAAAAGTCACCCCCTATTCCCCATAACAACCCATAATTTAGGCAAAACCACATTTTTTATCCGATTTAGATAGGAATTTGTACACTTATACTTTAAAACAAACATAAAAATACTGCCTACATACGGTTTCCGAATATTAATCCCCTCGCCCCCTTTCCACCCCCATAATTTTTTCAACCCATAATTTAGGCAATACCACATTTTTTATCCGATTTAGATAGGAATTTGTACACTTATACTTTAAAACAAACATAAAAATACTGCCTACATACGGTTTCCGAATATTAATCCCCTCTCCCCCTTTCCACCCCCCCATTATGTTTTTACCCCATAATTTAGGCAAATCACATTTTTTATCCGATTTAGATAAGAATTTGTACATTTATACTTTAAAACAAACAGGAAAATACTGCCAACATATGGTTTCCGAATATTCATCCCCTCTCCCCATTTCCAACCCCATTACGTTTTTACCCCATAATTTAGGCAAACCACATTTTTTATCCGATTTAGATAAGAATTTGTACACTTATACTTTAAAACAAACAGAAAAATACTACCTACATATGGTTCCCGAATATTCATCCTCTCTCCCCCTTTCCAACCCCATTACGTTTTCACCCCATAATTTAGGCAAACCACATTTTTTATCCGATTTAGATAAGAATTTGTACACTTATACTTTAAAAAAGAGAGAGAAATACTGTACACATTAATTTCACAAAAACCCAATCCCTCTCCTCTCTTTCCACCACCTTAATTACCCCCTCTTCCCCATAACACCCCATAATTTAAACAAACCCGCAAACCGTTCGTCCGATTACGGTGAAGCTTTGGTGAGTTGTCGACGGGATGACGGAGAAGGTTCCTGTCAAAAAAAAATTAAAAACCTACCCCTCTTCCCCATAATTTAGACAAAACCACATATTTCATCAGATTTCAATGGGAATTTGCAGTCTTATACTTTAAAAAAAAAAAAAAAAAAAAAAAAAAAAAAAAAAAAAAAAAAAAAAAAAAAAAACAGAAAAATACTGCCTGCATATGTTTTCCAAAGCGCATCCCCTCTCACCCTTTCCAACTGAAAATGAATGAAACAGCAGTTTAAAATTTATATGTAAATATTTTTTCATTTAATCTATGTGTCTACTCAAGTCCATCAATAGTGAAGCATTGCCAGGTCAGCTAGTGATACATATAAAAGAACGTTTAGAGCAACCAGATGCATAAAATGTATGATGGAAAAAAATCTGAATGGTAAAGCTACTTCAGACTTCACAGAATTACGTCTTGATTGTTAACTACTGTCTAACGCAACCAAGAAGGAAAATCTTTTTCTTCCTCAAGTTATATGCTGTGTTAAGACACCTTCTTAACCTTCAAATGTGTGACAGCAAATTTCAACGGGTACCATTAATAAAAAATGTCTGCGATGAATTTGCGCCTCTTTAATTGTGTAGAAATGAAATCAAATGCTGATCAATTTACTATTTCAGTTGAAAGACAAACTAATACCTTCATATCCGTCGCATCAGATGCCTGTAATTTTACTCCGGACTCTCATATAGGTTTATATACACTTTTAAAGAGGGTGTATTATAAACAAAACCACAGTACTAAATCTTGTCTTTATCTTATCTTCAATTACATCCCATAAAAAACAATTATTGTAAAAGTCTCGTGCCTGTGTATTGACAAAAATTATGAGATCGTATTTGGAACCAAGTCTATTCTTTGCAGTGTATATTCACTTCACTATCTGAAACAGAATGGTTTCTCTCGTTGTTATAGTTTACTTATAATTAAAAATTTCTGGTGACTTGGCCATTATACATGCCATGTTTTAGTAAAACAATATAAATACCTTAAAGTTATAAATTCATAAAAGCCAAGATTTTCGTCGCACTTTTTCGTGTTTGGTACGTCTTAGAATATATCATATTTTTATGCATTCTATTTCAGTAAAAATTATGACATGCATATTAGCAAAGTCACCAGAATATTTTTAATTCTAAATTAACGCCCTATAACAGTGAGAGAAACCATTCTGTTTAGAAAGTGAATACACACTGCAAAGTATAGACTTGGTTCAGAATAAGATCTCATACCTTTTCGTCACTATACAGGCACGAGACGTGGCCAATTTTAAAAGATATATATTTTTTTTAAATCTCATTTCTGTTTGTAAGTTGAACGCTTATCCTGAATCGTCGCTCAAACGCAATGATTCCGTTTGAAAATAGGTGAATAACAACATCTCAGAACTGAAGACATCAATATATGGACGTGTAGTTTGGGACCCACATTTTGGGTATCAATCATAGAAGTTACCGCCGAACAAAATCAGTAACCGATATGATAAAATATGTTGATGGGATTCATTGGAAAACAGGAGAAAGGTGAAGACAATCATGGGAGTGTGCAAGGCGTGTATAGGTGATGAGGAGTTGAAAGATATTGTTGTAAGAATTAGGAGTAATGTGTGGAAGGGAAAAGATGACCATGTCCAGAAGCTGGGACTTGATTTCAGGAACAAGGGTGTCGAAAGATTTTCTTTCTTAGGTAAGGGGTCGGGGATTGGAATAAGTTACCAAGTTGGAATTTGTAGAGGACAAAAGTAGGTGAGTACAGGAAAGAGGTAAAAATGGGTGTGTATTGGAATTTCCACCGGAGCATGCACTTCATTGGTATTAAATTAAATATTCGTTACCAGTAATGCCCCACACTCCGCAGACAATAAGTGTGCGCCGAAGCCGAGCAATGCAGATTGCCGATGACTTAACTACCACCATAAGTAAATAACGAGTAACTTCCAAACTAAGCATAGAAACAAAGTAAAATTTAAGATGTTAATTAAAATTGATAATCTCTATGCATTAAAGAAATCTCAGTCGTATAGCTTCCTCCGGAGCAAAGCAATTAAACCTCAAAACATGTGTCAGAATTTTTTATGTTTGGGGTTGTAATGAATTAAATACTGGGGAAAACTTCAATATTTTCTTATGATTTGGGGATGAAACCATATACTTGCATCAAATTAATTGTATCTAGGACTACTTAAATAGCAGTGGAATTTTGACGTCAAGATAGAAAAAAATTTGGATATCACTAACTACGAAAGTAAGTAGAGGAAGGAAGTAAAATTTAACGCACTAGCTAAATTTAGTAAGTTCCGTATACAACGAAAATCTACGGTATATAAAATTATTAGGGTAGAAAGCGATTTCATTTTAGGTGCAGATAAGGGGTAGTACATGGATATTTACGAGTTTCAGACTTCTATTATAATATGGGGGTAATATTTTATCTGTGTACCAAATTTCAGCTTTCTACGACTGGAGGAAGTACCTTAGAGTTTTGATGATCATCAGTGAGGGAGTGAATGAGTGAAAACATCGCTGACGTTTGCATCTGCATAACATCAAAACTAAGAACAGTAACGAAATAGAATTTACTAAATTTTATAATATTTCTGTTATCTACCCATTATAGAAATTTGGGATATGTAGTATCAATATGACCGAGGAAATTCAGGTACAAACATGGCCCGAATATCTTCAAGAAAAGAGTAGGCAGTGCCAACGTTGACTCGACTTTGCGGGTGCACGGCATCATAGTTTAGCGATCTGTCCTCTGTAATACATTGAATGCGCAGCACTACAACAATGAAAAATTATGGTCTCTTGATCTTTGGTTGATGCACTTGAGTTAATAAGATAAGTTTTGTTAAATTGCTTTATCGTTATAGATGTAACAGAGAATAAAATTTAACAAAAGTCGATAACTTTTCTGATAACCATCGTGTGACGGGAAAGGATTCAACAATCAATCATATGCGATTTGCGCCTGCTCTGTGTTAAAAAGGAACTAATGCTTCATTTTACTGCCAATACTAGCGAAAATAAGTTGTGGTATCGGGGCAGCGGACATGAGGCTGTTCTTCGCAATGTCCCAGTCTCCAGTTTTGGAAAGCTGCTGCGAGCATAATTCCCGTCACCAAGTTGCAGCCAGTCAAACCACTACCAGGTCGTTGCCAACATCTCCCACGCACTACGAGGTATTTCTCCGTCTCTTTCTCTCTCTCTTTTCATCCAGCTGCTCTCACAGTTGTAGCGTTCCAGAACCCCTCAGAGCACTTCGGTTCTCCTGCACCTTTCCTCTTCTGAAGGGTCAAATTTAAACTCATCTGGCTTCAAGCCAAAATATAACAGAGTTTTAGAAGAGGGGGAGGCTTGAAGGGGTAGCGGCGGAGGGGACCGTTGGGGTGAGTTGGACTGAGAATGGAACTGTGGGTGGAAGAGATATCGGCTGGAGTTGCGTAGGAAAAGGTTTGGGGGATGAGGGAAGGAAAAGAGCTAAACTTCGCTCTTGGCAAATGCCGCTATTTGGATATAGCTTTCTATAGATGTATATTGAGGTCTCGGTTGCAGATGCCGGGCAGTGGTGGGAGGCGGATAACCCTCTAGCATCCAACCCACCGCGCAGCCATTCATAACTCCCTACTGTCTGTCCCTCCCTTTTATTCTTAAATACATTTCTCCGAATAATAATAGCGTTTTCTGCTCTTTATGCAGCGCACCCTGATAGAGAACTACTCATGCATGTGAAAATGATTGGCTGGTATCCCCCTTCTTCGCATCGGCCTCTTCCTTCATCCCGCGAAGCGGTGGATGCCGCTGAAAAGAAAAGACAATGTGGACGTTCCGCAAAACCTGTTATAATCTAACAAAAGGGGACGCTCTTTTATTTCATTTCGAGGAAAATGTCTGTGCCGGCTTTATTTCACAGCCGAGGGCCTCTCTGTCGTTCAATGGGGCCTGTGACGGTCTCGGTGTGCGGGTAGGGCAGGGCAGGGTGGACTCACCCTCTCCTCCCTCATCGCCGTTACTGAAGGTTAAAAGACCGCCCAACTCGACGCTGAGGGCCTGGCTTAATTAGTTTTTAAATTGGTGTTTTGAAACGCAGTCGGCATTATAAACAGATTGCCGTTCACGTACAGCGCTGGCGGCCTTTACGAATTAACTCGAGCGAAAAGCGTGAGGCCTGCGTAAAAAGTGATTATAATAGTTGTATATATAAAAAAAAGATAGGGTGCGGCTTACGTGATATGGCACTGTTGAGACCTTTAGCCAGAGCTGTCCAGTCATATCAGCGAATAATGTCCTTAATTCTAATGAGTAGATATGAAAGTCCTGTAGAAATCTATAAGGAAATATATGCAGGTAATACGATTTTCATAACAGGAATAATATGTTACAAATTGTAACCAGTAAAATTAAGACTAAATAACTGCATCATGCATTCGGTTATCTAGCATCGTAAAGCGGCCCCTACACGATCAATATTGTTGTGCAATAATATTGCGCAGTAATATTGACGTTCTCCCTAGACTGCTGAATAATTATTGCAAAATAGTTTAGTTGACTTCGAAATGACGGACGAACAGGACGTAGCAGCTGTTGTTATTGCTTTACTGTGCTGCGTGAAAAAATAAAAATTAAAAAAAAAAAAATATGCGAGGCGGATAAAGAATTGGTATGTGAAGCGAAAATATTAACACATGTGGGAATTGTTATCGTACTGTCTTGATTCTTTACACAGGAGACATCTAGTTATCAAGATACCTCCTGGTTCTGAATTCCTTTTTATAAGTTTAAACACTTTTTCAGTATTGGTCTGTTGGGAATAGTAAACGCGAATTACAAGTTTTTAATGGTAGACGTCGGATCGAATGTATTTGTCTTCGTGTATATGATGGTGGCCAAATTTGGAGAAATGCTTATTAACAACCTCACAAGAACTTTTACCAAACTGTAATAAGCTTGCACCATTTGTTTTTTTTCTGTGACGATGCGTGACAGTTTTAACAATAAGCGAAAAGTTCGTTGGAAAGATCAGTTTTGTTAGCATTGCTTGAGTAAATTTTGCGTTGTATTCATACCTGGTAACTCTTTTTAGGTCACATGTATACTAACTCAAGGTTTGTTGTTAATATTTTGGTTAATAATAAAACTGAAATAATAAATACTTAAATCGTTCAGTGATTTTCTCTGCTCTTCCAGTGGTTCCATTGTATGTTTTGAGCTCACCACATCCTGGTCTCCAAGAAAACTCATCTGGTCTAAGTACCATAACGTAGGCTTCACCTCTTCATCTCCACCCATCATTAATAATTAATTATTCGTTTTATTTCTTTTCTGCAGTTGGTCCTCAAAGAATCGATCCTCTTTGTAACATCTTCCCTCGTAGCAATTGCATGTTTCTCTTTATATTTGTGCAGCGGTATTTCGTAAGCCTTATTTTTTCCTGTGTGTTTTTATACTGAGACGCTTTGGCATTCCATAATGTTGTTAAAGTCTTGCACTCAATAATAAATGCCCTGTCTTCACTTTTGCATTCATTTTCAGTAGAACAAATCAACGAAAAAAATATTAAAGTAACAAAATACAAGCGGCGTGTCTCGAGACCAACTGAGGGGATATTGCGTTTTTTTTATTTATTTTTTTATCTGCTTAGCGTCTCTTAACAGCGAGGTCCTTAGAAACAGGAAAGGAGGGGGGCAAGGAATGGTAAGGAATTCGGCCATGGCCTTTTTGAAGGAAGCATCCCGGCATTTTCCTGGAGTGATTTGGGAAACCATGGAAAACCCAAATCTGGATGCCCGGACGGGGATTCGACTCGCAGTCCTCCCGAATGCGAGGCCAGAACGCTAACCGTTACACCACCATGGATATTGCGCAATATCACTCACAGACGGCACAATATATTTCAGATTGCACAATATATTTCAAATTGCTTAGATTCACTCAATAATATTGCAGAACCTCTCAATCTAACCTACACACGTTCAATATTATTGTGCAATAATATTGACCGTGTAGGGGCCGATTAAGGATTAATTCTATAATAGTCGAAACTCTACCGAAATTTACTGAACTTGAACAAGCGACGAATTGCAACGTAGACTCCTTTCAAATTAGGTTAAGCAACCAAATGCTGCCCAGAAATTTTGGAAACCAAAGCGAAACAAAGATTGTATATTGGAAATTTCTTTTATTTTCTTTCGTTTGTTATAGCTTTGCGACTCATCGACGTTGGGATCTTTAGCGTCGTGAGAAAACAAGGAACAAGAAATAATAGGTCTATCGACTTTTTGGAAGAGCTTCCCGGAATTTGCCTGGAATGATTTTAGGAAACCACGGAAAATATAAATCTGGATTGCTCTCTATATATATATATGCCTTGTCCACGTCGAGGTCATTATAGGCGGGAAAGGACTGCCAGTAAGGAACAGGATGGAACAAACATTTAATTAAGCCTGTTATAAACATTTTGTTGTTTGCATCCCACGAGAAACTGTTGAAAACATTTATAAGGAATTGCCTATCATATCTTTCGAAATAGACTACATGCCTACTTTAAAATGTTCTAACCACCTTTCGATTGGTGAAAGAATATATATTTCGCATATTTGTATTACACAGATACTCTTTCAAGTAAGGAAGAGGGCGTCATTTCAAATATTCTTTATTACGAAATAAATCTTTGGGAGCGACTCATTAAAATAACGGAATCTTCAGTGCACTGGTCAAATGTGGGAGGAGTGGATACGATGCAGATATTTTTCTAGATAAGTGCAACATAGTCTACAACCAGCTTTGATAAAAATGAGGTTTCTTCATATTTTTATTTCCTAGTATTAACAAAATTTAAGAATGCTTGCTGTAGTTTGATTTTGAAGCCAACCATCCCGTGAAAAAAAAAGATTGCTTATAATAATTGGCAGTCTCAAACGGAGAAAATAAAAGCATTATAAAACTCATCACCTTTCCTGAACATAATCCATGAGTAGCATCAAAACATTTTCTGTCTGCGTATCTATCGCCTTTTTCAGTATGGCTTAATTCTGTTCCGTTACTACGTAAATATGAATGTCAGCAAAATGTAAGTTATTCTATCCCCATATCAAATGTTTATTAATAACGATCAAATAATCTATAAATTAATAACCTAACATTAACTAAAGAAAAGTGATAATTCATTATATTACAAGTATAAAAAAAAACTTGTTTGGAACACATTCCTGTTCAGGTATTGCGACAGTAGTTTGAAAATATCTGTTTCGCAATAAACGGGGTTTTTGATTAATGACTAGAATTTTTGCTTGTATCGACGAAATTACTGCAGCAGTGTTGTGAAAAGCCCAGAAAACTACATTAAAACTGCACATATCGGAAAGTAACACATGGGAAGAAATCATAACTAATTTAGGCGTCAAGAAAATACATTTTGTATCCATGTTGAGTGGCTGTATATAAATATTCGCAATGCAGTACATATACAGTATAATATAAAACGAAATTATGAAACAGAATGAATTCTACATTGCCTCAGATTCATGATATACACACTCACGGAAAAATAGTCACGCTGAATGCACTGAAACTGATTGTTATATATTATAAATAATTGACATATCCACGAAATTACTGTCATCGCAGGAACTGGAATAGACGACTTATTCTTTATAATTCCACAGTTTATTGTTGCATTTATCATAAAAACAATGTTTGAAGGCATGTGAATTTCTGAGGTAACGAAAGTGAATGACTTAAAAATTACAGAAAATGATATTGTTTCAGAAATTAAAAAAATAGTTGAAAGTCATTATTCCGTGACAGGAAAAACTCATTGTAAATAAGGCGATTTTAATGCACGTAAAATTGATTCATTTTGACTGATAGAAGGTGCTCTTTGAGCTCTGGATATAAAAAAAAAACATAGAATTAAGTTCTCCATAACATGCTCTACAGAAATCAAACTTCCTTTGGACGAGATTATTAATTTTCCTTCGCTTCACATTCAGTGATGAATTTTATTTTTATTTTCCCCGCATTAACAAAAATCTTTTCAGTGGAAAATTAATTCGCGGACACAGAATTTTACCTAGTGACTGACGCGAGTCAGTGGAGTTTTCAAAGCTAGCGTACAACAGCCGAAACACCCGCACCCCCGCGCACGTCGTTGAAATTACAGTCTCACACATTCTAAGCCAAGTCGGCCACCGGCTCGAATTCCGGCAAAAGCTGGATTAATATGTGCGTGATGCTGACAGTTCACGAGGCCTCTCCACCGACCGGCCAGATATTTGCCTAAAATAATATTCCGGCCCTCGACAGACACACACAGAAGCATTTCCTCGGGCATTTCACCCTTCGCTGTCTCTCAAAACCTTTTTTTTCCCGCCTCCCCTTTTTTCCTTCCCGTCATAATAAAATTAAAATCAGTGATATGATTTAATCTGAGGCTCAGAGAAGTACAGTGGCTGTGATGTGTGAGAGTGTGTAGATAAAGTATACAGTAGTTGAGAGGATAAGTGTGGGAGGTGTAAAGGGTGAGGGTGGGGATGAAAAGGAGTTGAGGGAGGAGGGGGGGGGCGGGGTGCTGGTTTGTTTTTGGCGACGGGGAGTGAATATGTGATGAGCTTGGTGGGATGATAGCCCGCGTATGTGAGCACTGCAGATGAGGTTCCAAAATATACATCGTTTCTGTGTTTACATTTCATTTCAATTTTCGTCGTCTGGCAGCAGCTACAGAGGAGGGCCTAGGCGCGCCGGAGGCCTGCGGGCCCCGCGGCTGTGTGTGGGGATGATGCCCCTCAGATAACGGCCAGCCGGCGCGGCGCGGGCGAGAGGCAACAGCATTAAACAGCCAGGACTTAATAGCGGGATGTGTAGCGGCGGCCGTCAAGGCTGGCCCGCCCAGATACGCCGCCGCACCCGAAAAATATTCGAAGGAACAAAAAAAATAGACACGGAAAGAATGAGAAAAATACGTACCAACAAAACAAACAAAATATGGCCAAATCGTTCTCTTTGTTTGTCTGCGACGGGCTACAACGACCGCCTCATTATTCTTTAGGCCGGAGTGTTTACTTTAACAAAGTTACTGCAGCGGTGAAGAGGAAAAAAATAAGTTGCCTCCACGCCCAACTTGTTTTTTTTCTCTTCTGTTTCTTTTCGTAACGTTGGTTGTGTTCAATAGAGCGCAGACGAAGCGAAAAAAAGAGGAAATGATGGGGGAAAAGGGGGGGATAGGATGGAAGTAATATGCATACACAGATTTAGCTCCGAGCTAATGGACTTTAACGATGCTTTAGACAGCGGTGTTTCAGTGTACAGGTGTGCGCTAGAGAATTAGCTTCGCCTGCAGAAAGCATGGTAATCGGTTTTAAATACTGCTGACATTAACACCTTTTGTGTTACGGCGTCGTCTTTATGAGGATCCCAACTTGGCTATACATTCAATGTATCATTCGTTAATGGTGTTACAAGTCAAAAAGCCGCAGGACTTGATTATATTAGATCTTATAACGTGGCTGTGAGCAGCCGATATTACGCGTCCCAGCTAACTGTTTAAGCACAGTGTTAAGGTACCAAAGTTATCAATGCACGTATCTTCACCATATTGTACAGCTAGTTGGTCAGCAGATATCAGTTAAGTCTATGCTTATGCCTAGACATGAGCATTTCGTTCCTCAGTAAATATGGTTTTTAATTCAACTTTCAAAATAAAAATTTTCCTTCTTACCTTTGTTATCTTTATCATCTTAGAACTCTCATAAATTGATCGTAATTTTAATACGAACTACTTGACAACATCTATTACCCAGTGACACTGCTACATCACTTGGAAAAATTCTGATCACGATACGGTTACTTACCATTTACATACCAGAAACAGTACTCCAGAAGCGAAGACAAAGAATTTGCTGTTTCGTGTAAACAGCGTGTAGGGAAACATAATACATCGCTTTATTCGATCTGGGCTGGTGTGCAGGGGGAAGCTAGTACTACAGCCACCGAGCGTGGTGGGTGAACGGTTAACGTTCTGGCCTCGCATTCGGGAGGACGCGGCTTCGAATCCCCACCCGGGCATCCAGATTTGGGTTTTTCATGGTTTCCCCACATCACTCTAGCTGAATGCCGGGATTCTTCCTTCAAAAGACAATGGCCGAATTTCTTCCCGTTCCTTGTCGCCAGTCCCATACCGCCTCTAATGACCTTAGTCGTCGACGAGGCGGAAAAAAAACGGTTGAAGAGTTAAGAATGACGATACTACCCTGGTGCCGGAGCACTGTCTGCTGTATCAGCTGATGTGATTATTTAAACCAACCACCAGAATCAGTTAGCTCACTGAACTATGATCTGTAAGTCGTATACATTAAGTAATAAATGAAGTTTCTTCAGACAAAAAAATATAAAACCAAATTGCACACAGGTGGATACCAATCGAATATTCATAGGGATTTATTTTATTTATTTGAGATTGTAATTGTTGATTGTCAACTATCTTGCTGTATTGTTACATTATGTTCCTTTTATATGAAACTGAGTGTGGTGGTTCAGCGGTAACGCTCTGGCCTCGTATTCGGGAAGACACAGTTTCCAATCCCCGTCCGGCCATCAAGATTTCGGTTTTCCAGATTCCCCAAATCACTTCAAGAAGATGACAGGACGGTTCCTTCAAAAGGTCATGGCCGAATACCTTCTGTTCCTAGCCACCATTCTCTTCCCGCCTTTAATGATCTGGATATCCAGGAGACGTTAAACCATTAAAATAATTATATCACGTATTCGTAATGAGAACTAGACGAGCAACACATTTGCGAACAAAAGCTTAATTTTCACTTCGTTATTAGCGAAACATTAAAATTTAATAAATATTGCTTTTTGTGTTCCGTTAAATAGGAAACACACGTTGAGCCCATTTCAAATTCATTTGTGGTAGAACTTTTACATAGACCAAACAAGCGTAAGGTATCTGAATCGTTAAATTCTCATACTAGGTAAGTTTTACGCGGAATTATTATTCATACCAGATTTTTTTGAATTTCTGTTTAGTGAATACAGTTAAAAAAATTTAAAAAAATATACGTAGAAACGTATATACGGACCGTTAGTACAAAAATCTCGTTAAGTAGAGTTATTAGAACTTTTTACAAAATATGGTTTTTTTGTAGGTTTATATATCTCCTAAAATGTAAAATATCCTTAGTATGTACACTTTCATCTCGTAGAAGGTGGATTACAATACATATACCACAAACTATCAAAGAATTTTAAGCTAACCAATTAAATATAGTGACGAGACCTGCTGGTAAGCCATTTCTTTGCTGAAATCCTTAAGCTCCTAATTTTTTTCTTCATTCCTCGGTGTAGATCTGTCTTTGAATGTAAATATGAGAACTGCATTCCGCAGTTTGAAAGTGAATAAAAATTTGAATTAATTAAATATCATTTTGGCAACAGCAGATTCGTTTTGCTTAACTGCTTGGTGCCAAATTACTATAACTATTATGACAGCAATCTACCGGTTAGGAATCGCCAAACAATATGAAATTTTATTTTCAATATTTTCTTCTTCTGTCTTCGATCTGGCCATGCAGCAAAATCCTAGTTACATATAATACTTCTGACAATTTAGTTTGCAGTTTAAATGCTTTAACCGAATTGACTGATTATTCAGTTTCGAAAAATTATCGCATATAAAACTCTTAACTGTAATTTATTTTACAAAAAGTAATTGCCGAAGATTCATGTTACTTTGTGACTTACCTCTCATGTTTAAGTAAAGGAATGGTCACTAACCATTTCATCATTTAAGTTATTGATGGAAATCACCGAGAATGGTGTTAAACCGTAACGCTTGGAACTGACATTCGGAAATACTGGGGTTCAAATTCCCGTCCAACTTTCAAGACTTCGGTTTTCCATGGTTTCCTGAGATAACTCCAGGTAAATGCCAGGGTAGTTTTTTCAAAAGGCAGTTGCCTAATACTTTCCTCTTCCTTGACCCCAGTTTTCTCCCGCCTCTAATGATTACGACGTTGGCGAGAACTAACATCCTTTTTTAAAAAATTATGGCTTTACGCCCTGTCGAGGTCGAGGTCATTAGAGGCGGGATGGGACTGGGGACAAGGAACGGGAAAGTATTCGGCGATGGCCTTTTGAAGTAAGCATTCACCTGGAGTGATCAGACGAAACCATGGAACCATGGAAATCCCAAATCTGGGTGCCCGGATGCGGATTCGAACCGGCGTCCTCCCGAATGCGAGGTCAGAGAGTTAACCACTCATTCACCACGCGAGGTGAGAAGTAATGTCGTAGGCAGCTAGTTTGTAGTGTGGCGTGAACACACGCCGGCTATACCATCTCGCTGCCAATTTTGTACACATTAAAGGCCTAAAACAGACGGAGCGGATTTCTGCTGCGTGGCGGTAGAAGTGGCTATCACGTAGGCTGTTAACATGGCGCGACTTTAGGCGCGGCAGCCGCCACCTCGATCGTCAATATCTTTCATTTTCCCCTAAAAAAAAAAAAAAAAAAAAAAAAAAAAAAAAAAAAAAAAAAAAAAAAAAACACCTATATAAACGCTAATCATACAAGATATGGTTACCAATCTTTACAGTATTATTGTTGTAATAAACAATGTAACATTTAAGTTGGATCTTGCATTCTCTAGATTTTATAGTTCTATATCATTACTACTGGTATTTTCTTTTCCATGGTTTCCCGAAATAACTACAGCTTACGTCTTTGAAATATGAATATTTTATTTCTTTATGAATCATAAATGACAGATACGATTATATTACACGGTATGAATAGGCTGTGAATACCAACAATTAAGTGCATGCAGTTGGTTATTTCAATTACCTTATGACTCGGTGAAAACAGTCTTGTTATATTAAAAGTGTAGGGCAGTGTTTTCCAACCTGTGGTCAGCGAAAATGTTTGAATTTAACTGAATTATCAATACAAAACATAAATTAGTAAAAATTGTTCAAAGATAATGGATATCGTAATCGCTATAAGCCAAACTTTCTAAAGCCCCTGAATATTTCAACAATCAACGAAACTCTGGTATTTCGAGGATATGACTTCATTTTTACTATAACAGTATATTCACTAAATACGTTTCCGGACGGAATCAAGTTAAACATCATTTTTTGATTTCCTTTTTGTAGATATAGGTTTTAAGGCAACGCGAAATATGCTAATAACAATGGATAGGGTTGGGTAATAATATAAGCATATGTAATAAAAAAATTTTCCTCATGTAAGTAGAACTATTTTTTACCTTTAAGTGGTCCTCGGTTGAAAAAGGTTGAGAAACGTTGGAGTGGGTTACGGGTACACTGTCAACAATAACTCACGTTGAACGAATGAAAGCTTTCTCGGTGAGTCAGTTGCGTAAAATCTTCTAGGGGTTTCCACCGAGTTAGCGCGTCAATGTAGGGCGACGTTTCGAAGCCTGCCTCAGGAAGATGGAGCCTGAGGCAGGCTTCGAAACGTCGCGCTACATTGACGCGTTAACTCAGTGGAAATCCCTAGAAGATTTTACGCAATAACTGACGTGTCGAGTCGATCATTGCACCGACTCAGAGTCACGGGACCAAACCAGACGGAGCCGTTCGCGCTAGTGGCGAGTAAATCATGCACTGTGTGGCGCGGCGTATGTTTTGTCTCTTTGAGTTACATCATTCCGCATGTTTAAAACCTATCACTGACCGCCAAAACTACTGTTCACTGATTATCAGAATCTGGAACATCGTTGTTTAGAGAGCATAGACAAAAAAAACAACAACAACAACAACAACAACGACGACAACGACGACAACAACAACGACGACAACAACGACAACAACGACAACGAACGAAACAACAACAACAAAAAAATAAATAAATCCTTGTGATTTCGTTACTAAAATGTCATACCACATCAACTTCACAATCAAGAATTCTTGAACACAGGCAGTGAGAAGGTAAAGTTGTTTATTTTACGGAGACGGAAGCCGTGAAACTGACGGGCGAAGCGTTTGCCCCTTCTAGCTATCTTGCACAATAAATTTATTCCTCAGCTACAACAGAGCACGCAGTGCTGTGGAAACAAACAAAACAAAAAACGGCCACGTAGCATCCAAGCTGACAGGTGTGACGAATGCGTTACGTGATAAAAACCGCAGATAAATTAACAGATAAACAGCGCGGATGAGACAATTCGCGCCCCGGCCGGCGGACGGGAGTTCGCGTCCTGATGTCTGCGAATTTTTCATTTTAAGTACCGCTTCGGAGTGATTAGGTTGGCGGTGGCGGCACAATTCTGGAAAATTTATCTCGGGGGACCATCACGATATTTTCTTTTTATTTTATTTATTCCTCCCTTTTATTCTGGTCGACGCCGCGCTGGCAGCGGTGACATTTTCTTGCTGTGAATGACGTAAAGCTGAGTTTTTCATCCCCATCTCCGCAGCCTTTTGACCCGGCCGTAATCAGAGCGAGGGTTTTTGCCAGGGCTGCCAACCCGACAAGCAGCCGAAGCGACGTGTTGGCCTGTTCTGAGAAATTAATGCCACAGCGCCGACAGGGTTGACAGGGCAGCGCACGTGGGCGCTCGTGTTTGTACTACCCTTGTGTGTGTTTGTGTATAACCGCACCCCTCCCCCTCCCGTCCATTCCCCCGAGCCTGTCGCAGCGGAAGGAAATGTATAAACGTTACTCAATGTCGTAGGACCGGCCGGACGTTATTCATATCCACTTGGTCACTACGCTGCGATGTATGGCCCCAACGATTTGGACTTAATGTCCCGTCGACCAGCCTGTGGGAGAGCCAGATGATTTAGCCGCGAGGGAGGCCTAACTAGCTGTAGTTAATTAGTCAGTGGTTAAACTGTTATCCGTAGCATAACGGGTGCTAATTCCCCCAAACAGCTCTGGCTAACTGAGGTAGGTGCTGCCGAAGGCTTCCCTTCAATTACCAGCGTTTATCGGTGATGCTGTTGCGAGTGTATCCAACAATCGTCCGTCTTCCTTTCATTTAGAATACTAACCTAACTGAAAATTCAATAATGAAGAGGTGGAACAGCGAATGTATTTACGATTTTACTACTGGATACGGGCTTGAATTCTTTGTGAAATTGACTTCTCCACAAGAGAAATACCTATTTCTCATTCGCTAGCACAGTAAAATGTCAAAAATAATTCTACAGATCATCGCCAACTTATATGTGCCCGATTCTATACCTACGTTATATTATTGACCAACCATACAAGCTGTTATACGCGCATACCGCAAGTTATTGACTTGTGATCGGATGACGTGATTGTGATGTGAAATTGGATATAAGGTTTTGCATATCGAAGAATGCTTATAAAATGTGAAAGGATGTTATTTAAGTAATGGTAGGTATTATGGTGGAAATTCATGTCACAATTATCTTTGTCTCCTTCAGAATATTTTGTTTTAGGAAAGAATGTTTAGGCGATTTGTATTTGGTCCACATTCTTTATAAATGAAATGTAGAATGATGTGAACAGAGAAACAGACCAAAGTCATGATGACCAAAGTCAAAAACTCCGGCGGAGCTTATGGGAGTGGTGCTGTACTATTTTATCATGTGGAAAATGTTTTCCGTCTCTACAATAATTGAATTAGTAATGACAAAATAATTCACAAAATATCTCTCAAAACATATTTTTATGTAAAGAGAGATGGTCGCCAAATATTCACCATCGATAATGATCCTGGTATCCCATAGCATGAAAAATTCCCCAAACAAATGGTATTCACACTGAGGTTGAAATGAGAAACGTTCTTGCATACAGACACACTCACACAAAAAAGATTAATCGCAACGAAGGCACGAAAATATGATCCCCCGACTAGACAAAAGTCTTTGTAATTTTAATATAGTTTACAATCAAAATTTCGTATGTAACTAATACTGATTTATGCTTGGTTATTTCCTATCATTAACAGCAATATATATCAGCTCATACCATTTAAAGACAGCTGACAAGTCAGTAGTTTAATATGAGTAATAATTACTGTCATTATCCGAATAAGACTGTTCCCACAGTGGTGGGTATGCTGCAATCAAGATTCGATTCATGGGTTTAGTTTTTTCACTTCTATAAAAGAATGAATGTGTATATTACAAGTAGGAAAATATATTTTGTGTTCTCGAGGAATGGTTTGAGTAATATACATACTGTCCTGTCAAAATCCCTTGGCTTATAATTTAGGGTAGTTTACTATGAAAGTGAGCTGTAAGCGAGGGTTATCGTCATGAACATCTACCGTCAGTTCATCCTGTGAATCGCGTAATCTGCAGTTGCAAGATGTAAAACAGCCTGTATTCAGCTAAAGGCGTACAAATCACAGTGCCTCGCAGACCAACTACCAATCGAGAGGGCACAACACTCACTACAGCCAGCTCAAGCCATTTATTTTCGGTCGTGGAATAAGGAGCGAGGACTGATGTGAGTATGGCTCCATACAGATCGAGCCAACCGACCGATTGTAGTCTCGGAAATAAAACCGGGCGCTGGCGAACACACAATGCAGCGCCCCCCGCTCGGGCCAGATTTGGCGCACGGTGTAATTTGCCACAATTTTCAGTAATTTCCCCCACTCCGGCGGACCCGGAGAGCTCCCGTCTCCCGACCAGCGGGCGGAAATACAGGTATGGTACGCAATCCAGCCGTGGGCAAATGTATCAGGCTGTGCAGAGTTCCGTCAAAACAGAAGCGAGTTGCTGCAGTCTGACTTTACACCATTGCGAGTTATAGAGGACATTACGTCTGTCACACTTTCTCACAATCCGAGAACAGTTCTGCATTTAATTATACTCCCCACATACTATCACAGCCTCTAAAGTAGATCGTACACTGTCAAACAGTATATATAGGCCTACCTTAAACTCATCCATGTTCTAACAGTATGCGAACCGCTTAGATATTTTTTTTTTTTTTTTTTTTTTTCCTGCAAGTGTTTCTGCTAAGATTACGGATAGACTGCAGAGTTTGAAGGACGAGATCAACATACAGTTAGATCATATCGTTAAAGAAATGTTAACTGCTGTGATATTAGTTGACTTTTTCACTTTTACAAATCTCTGCCTGCTGAAAATTTCTATGAGTGAAAAAATCTGCTCCGAAAACTCTCTCTATATTTCGGTCTGAATATTTCTGTGAGCAAAGTTTTTCTTGCTCAAAGATCAATAAGACTAAATATAGATGCTCCTTGGCAGCAATTAACTTGCCTGCTGTGATTAGAATCTCAACAAATATTATCACTCCAGATTATCAAAAATAAATAAAAAAATTAAAAATGTAGAAAAGTGTGATAGGGTGCATTTGTCTCATTAACCTGATGCTAAAATTAAGTTCGCTGAGATTAACACAATAATAAATTTAGTAAAACTGTGATTATTTTATTCAATTTATATTTATGGATTTTATCGTACAATTTATAACTTTTCTGAAACGCAAAGTTAATTAACAAACGCAATCACTTTAAAGGTGCGACCCTGCGTTAAGCTCTGCTTCGACAAAGTGGCCCCCGAGCCAGAAGTTTCCCACCCCTGGTCTAGTGAAATAGTGTTAGCACATAATTTTTTAAGTCCAATAAATTTTTACGATAAAACCTACATATTGGATCGTAAGCATCCAAAACATTTTTTCAACGCAGGGTTTCCTAGTTGTAGACACTTCTCTTTGTATGTATGAATCTTTTGCGTGTGGTTAAAGCTTTACAGTCTTGTTTTTGGTGTGCTTAAGAGATGAAAGAATGGAAGGAGTAAAACCTGGTGCCTGACTATTCAGTCCCACATCTGCTTAAACACCTAGGGATCCGCGCAACACAAAATCTCTATCCGACGGACGAGTAACCTTCAGGAGTGCCGTATGTTCACACAAAGTATGATTTCACTCGGTATGCAATGCGGAGGTGATTGAGGTTCAACCCAAATATAGTATAAAGAACTTGTACATTTATCTCACCTAAGTAAACAAATACTACATAGTGGAAACTTGTTGCATCTCTGGGCACTTTGCGTTAGTAGTCTGAGCCGCCGTACACGGGTAATATGCTGACCTGTTAATACTTCTTATTATCTCTATTATTTATTATCTAACTGTGCGCAACTCCGTCACAACATAACACTGATATCTTTTTCCCATGTGGACCACGACACCGGAAACTGTGCACGGGTTCCGGTGGGTGAGTATGATGATGGTGGGAGGAAATTCGTTCTACCGCTAATACCACCGGATCTGTCAGATCCGAAACATTTATACTGGAAAATTATTGTGTTTCCATCTGTCTACGAAACGTTTAATTATGTTCTGTGCGTGGTAAGTGTATTTTGTTTGTGAAATGTGCAGTTTATGAGGCGGAGATTGGGTTCCGACCATGCATTCGCATTTATGCTTGCGGTACGGTCGGTATGCGGGGTACAGTGTTGTATAGACTTGCGCATTATAGTTTGCGAAGAAGAGCGCTCAGTTTAGTTCGCAGCTCCCTCGCGAACTAGTTCACTCTTTTAGTTCGTTAGTTCGCGTCTCGAATTCAGAGAAACAGATCATTCGCTCGCCTTGCTACCGCTACTGCACGCGCTATTTTGTTTGTTATTTCATTTTTACTAGGACATAATCTTTTTTTTGTCGTTTCTAAATAGAATTTAATGTGACCTTCTTAACAAAAGTTATTGCTTAATAATAGCCCTTTCAAATGACATTAGCATGATCAGTTGCCACCGATAAACCAAAGTGCTCATTGTCCTTTGCACAAATGGGTAAAATGAATAACTGTGCTGTTTTTACTATTTACTTTACATGCATTCGTAGAATATTAATTTTTTTAAATGGATTTATTTTTTAGTTCATGGAAGAAACATTACATATAAAAGGCGTTAATGACCCCGCCGTCGACGCGCCCTTAAACCCCATCATGAACAAAATATAATTCTACTACTGGATACAAGTTAAGTACTATATGACAGAAACAATATTACCTATATTATTAAGAAAAGTAACAGTAATACTTCCAATGTGATACCTAACAATTAGACATATTAAAATTACAGTGACCCTTGAATAAGAAAGTGGTAACAATAACGAAAGTGCGTAAATTTCCAGTGAATTGGAAGTCATTGAGCTATTTTTTTTAGTAGTGCAGGGGAGGATAATCCGACAAACATTCACAATATTTTGGCGACGAATGAAACTGATGAAGACACAAAAGTTAAAATCTTTTTGAATTTCGCAAGTCATTTCTTTACATAACTTTCACAAATCTGTTGACCAACAGACTGAGATAAGTATTATATTATGTCAGCTTTAAAATCAGCGTTAGAAAAATGTAAAAGATAATATTTCTTTGGTTAAGAAAACAAGAAAAAGCCTTTAGAAGCCAAATTCTTCACAGAAAGTGATAATATTAAAAATAATGCTCTAGTATTTGTTGATAAAAGTCTGGAGTATCTTAGTAAATAGTTACATTTTAAAGAAAGAAGACTATAGAAAATCCAAAAATTAAATTCAAAACACGTGGTTTCATTTAATGGCTGTGAGACAATATTAGAGGTTCTAAATTTATGAGAAAAAATGAGTATCAAAGTGAACGAACTTATCTCTGAAATAACAATATTACATGAAATCTAGGTAAAAGTAAGAGCAGTATTTCATTAGTAAAAATGAGCTTCTGATCGACTTTAATTTAACAACTGAAAGCGATAAAGCATATTACAATTTTACTGTAGACAGAAAATTGTTAAAGATGCAAGAAGTGCAAAAAAAAAAAAATATAGCTTAAAAAATAAAATAGTAAAAAAAAACATATAATTTGTTCTTTTCTACTCTTCCGTAAAACATTATATTTTTGAAGTGTTCTATATTTTTATCGGTTATTCTAAAATAACATTCTACCATTAACCGAAAAAATGTTGGTAATCCTAGCGGCGAATGGTGATAGTTCGCGACCGGGAATGCTCAGTTTAGTTCGCGAACGGTACCACTCAGTTTAGTTCTCGGACGGTACCGCTCAGTTTAGTTTGCGAGCGGTAACGCTGTGTTTAGTTCACGAACTAGGTTGCTCCGCTCATGAATTCCAGAAAGACAGCTCGTTCGCTCGCTTTGCTACCGCTACTTCACGCTCTCTCTTCTTTGTTATAATAGTTGTGGTTATTGATAGTTGTCTTTTAAGTGTTAATGGGAACAAAGTGTGTTTTTTTTTCACGTTCCATGTTAAATTTCCGTTTTTGACTTCTGCAATAATTATTAATGATTAACAATTACATTTTTTTAATTTTATTTTTATATCTGTCTCTTCCGTGAAATGTGTCCACAGCGAACTGTGTTACCTTTTAGATAATAAACTAAAACAAAAGTTGGTCTTCGGGAAAGGATCGAACGAACTAACGAACTAAGGAGCGAGAGATCTGGGAACTAGTTCGCGTAGTTCGCTCGTGGGAGCGTTCTTCCGAACTAGTTCGTTCGCGAACTACACAAGACTAGTGTTGAGGCACCATAACATACGCAACCACACTGGAGGGTCGTTTCTAAGTATTAACTATTTTGTGAAGTAAGCACCATTTCGATGGTGTACATTATGAAAATTGTAAAGATATTTTCCGGAACAACACATGATTTTTTATTATTTTTTCAGGTACCGTAGTGTGATGTGTATTTAGAAATACTCTCTCAGACCTACTCATGCTACCTCCGTAGAGTCAACAGTGAAAAAAAAAAGAGAAAAGAAAGGGGGTATGATACTAGTGGCCGGGAGACCCCGAAGGTTAGCTCGGCCGCCGCTTTAACAGAGTTTCTATTCCCCCCCCCCCCCCGCATGTGCCTGTGTCTTCGATACCCTTAACCTGACCCGGTGATCTTACCGGGTAAAGGGGAACCCAAACCGCGGTGTACAATGGAAAACGAGCCAAATTAGCTACCAGTGTGGGTGAGAAGTACCTACCTAGCCTCGCATTCGCGAGGACGCAGGTTCGAATCTCCGTTAGAGCATCAGTTAGAGATTTCAGATTTTCATGGTCTCCCAAAAATCACTCCAGGCGAATAAGTGGATGTTCCCTCAAAAAAAAAAACCGTGGTCCAATTTCTTGTCCACACTTCATCTCGCCTGTGTCTAAAGATCTCGACGTCTACGACGCGTTGAGCAATAAGATTAAAAACGAAACAAAACAAAAAACAAACAAAAACAACTCAGAAAACGCCGAATCAAATGAAACCGATTTGTGCAAACAAGCTATGTTTCTATCGTGTTACCGTAAAACAATGCTCGGTGTTCAAGTCATAATGGTTGTCCCTTGATTCTCACCTGGCTATTACGCTTTTGTTTGTTTTTTTTACTTTCGAGGAAATGTTTCTGATTAATATGCACCCTATTTAATCTTTGTACAGTTTGAAATTTTGACCTTTATTCTTGTTAGCGGAGACAGATAATTTTTTATCACAACTTCATGTCATCTCAGTGAGTGGTTTGTGTCATTTACACCGTCATATAAATTTATCTACCCACTCAGTGACCTGCGGAGAGAGAGAATTGAAAACAGCGAAAGGAAGCAAAAATATACAAAACAAACAAATATTTATCCACACATAAAAAAACAGTAGATGGTTCGGAGAAACAACACGCGTTTGAACCCACAAGCGAATGGAATGAAGAAATAAGAGAAACAGGACGCTGAGTTTTTATGCATCGATAATTTCGTTTGTTCGGTCCCTGGATGAAAATTAAAGCGATCTTGTTTGCGCAAGAGAGCTGGTGCGCCGAGTCCACTGTGACTGAGGATTGCAGACAGATAGATGGACAGCCGGACAGACCAACTCGCCTGCTTTGATCTGCTCTCCCCCAGCCCACCCGTCATGTTTTGACAGGGGACGGAGCACCCATTATTTTACTCAGATATTTCAATTTCAAATACACTTTAATTACTTTCATCGTGCTGGCCGGGACACTGAAGCCCTTTGCTTTGGTTTTTCCTCCCCACCCCCTTCCCGCTTTGAGTGACGTATGACCACCACACACACGCTGGATATGTTTATTCGGTAGCGGCAAACAATGGGCTCACGTCCGGATCTTTTTGATAGACAAATATTGAAGACTGATTTCATCTTGCACAAACCCGAAAGCACAGAAAAATGGGATGCTGTCATTTGCTCCCGGAAAGAGTACGAACTGCTTATCAGTTTGGCAAATACGGGGAAAAGTGTTAGCCACGAAAAAGTTAAAGATACATCTGTATCATCTCTTTTTGTTATTCATGTCGTTTAATTACTAATCACAATGATGAGCATTTCCTCTATATCAGCGTTACCAGAAATAATGATAGAGATATTAAATTTCCAAATAATTATTCCACATTTTTCGGTTATAACGTTTATTTAATATTGCAACCACTATGTTGCATTTTGCTTAGCGCTTTGTTCCAAAAATCTTAAATGTATCTTTCCCATAATCTGTGGGTTTTGTGACCTGCACGTCGGGTTGCAATTTCACAAATTCCGTGTATCTGGTAACATATGTTATGTGTTATGCCTTTAGAATTAATGAATTATAGTATATACTCAGTATTTAAAAAAAAAAAAAAAAAAAAAAAAAAAAAAAAAAAAAATCTTGTATTTAACTTGTCGACATCTACAGCAATAAACAAGAATTCTAGAAAATACAGTTTTTAGGTTAAAAAATTTATTTATAGTAGGCCTATAAATAGAAAAACTTACATTACGCAAACAAAATTGAAAACAGAATGAAACCTTCAATTATTCTCTTCAAGCAAAAAGATGAATAACATAATTTGGGTATGTTTCTGGCGTAGCAGAGCTAAGAAAATTCGATTAATTGATAGAACCGACATAAATAAATACTAGTTGTCCACATGATCAATGAAAAATCATTGTTAAAATAAAAAAAAATCACAATAATGGAAATCTTTCTTAAGATAATTACATATAAAATTCCATAGACAGCGGCGATCCTGGACTAGCATATGTATTACTGAAACTACGTGCGAAATAAAATTGAGGACGTATAGATATTGCAAGAGGTAACGGGCGTTCGATTATAAAGTAACTGTGTTCTACGATGGACAAAGAGGTAAATGTCATGGGTTTTCTATGATTCCTGCAGCTTTCCCTAGGATTAATGGGGGTAGAGATGCGCATTCCCATTACAATCTTTGTCACTAGAAGGGATGTGACCAGCTCAGCGCCACGCTCCTGCCGTTCTTTACCTTTCGCGCAGTTTCCTCCATGGCACTCATTAGACAGCAGGCTGAGTGGGCCTGGGGAGCCTTTCCGGACGTTTAGTTTCTAGGGAAAATTCTCTGATTTATCCGGTTTTGATCCCCAATAGTCCTGGGCGCACTCAGACGCACTACCGCCTGAGCTATGTGGCCGCCAAACAACGATGGGAGCTAATTTAAAAGTTACCAACTTCTCAGCATCCGCCTTTGTTGTGTTACAGGATAAGTCCCATCTCAAAACTCGGATAACTTGGTGTTAGACATGGATTCGCATTACCTTCATTGCCATTTTATGAGTTCGGCCTTGAAATAAAAAATTCTTTGACTAAGTATATAATGGATAAATTATTGAACGAATGTAAGCTTTCTCGGTGAGTCAGTTGTGTAAAATCTTCTATGGCTTTCCACCGAGGTAGCGCGTCAGTGTAGAGCGGCGGAAGATGGAGCCTAAGACAGGCTTCGAAACGTCGCCCTACATTGACGCGTTACCTCGGTGGAAAGCCCTAGAAGATTTTACACAACGGATAAATTATTGTTTCTGCAAAATAATTTTGTCTTAGCCACACGTTCTGGGCGTCTGCGAAATATAATATTGATGTATAGACCTATACAAAATTGGTATTCTGACAGGGAAGGGCGGTTAACTTTTTCATTCAAGAGATTGAAAAACCCATGAATTTACAAACAAATATTGACATCTTTATTTTCCTTTTAACAGATCAAAGTAAATTAACTCTATTTATTCAATAAAACAAATGACAGATGTGATTGATAGTACTCATTATTTACAGCAAAAGATTTTAACAATTTATGGTTGGTCTATCTCAGAGGAGGGTATGAAACATCTCAGGCGTTACTTGGCGTTTTAAAAACGGAGTTCTGATGAAAGACTGTTGAGGCACAAACCGTTCACAGATGGATGATACAACGGCAATTTGCGATTGTGAGGTTTGGATCCGCGGTGATGTTATCTGCTACAGGCGAAATACAGGCGTCGTATTGCTTCACCCGGCGCCGTATGTGTCGTCCCGGCGTACAGCGTTGCCCCTGGCGCCTTATGTGAAGGCGTACTGGGAAGTTGTGTTGAACCGGTACCGGCAGTCAGAACCCATCAGATGATGGCGAACTCCAAACCCCATGCAGCAGATCTCAATCGAAAATCCAAATACTGAATGCCTTTCCTGGCATCAGCATGTTCGCAGGAAACCTGGCATTCCACCTTTTGGATAGGCGCCGTCCAATCACTTTTCTCCTGAAACCAGACTCAGGGACTGACAGGGAAACGTTAGCGTATTTGCAGGAGACTTGCGAGTTAGCAGCCAATCAAGACGCATCATCAGCCAGCTAGCAAGAAGACACCGGTTGCGGGCGTCTATTGGGCCGTACATGCTAACAAGTTTCGCCGAGCAGCTGACCCCGCCGTCGCAGCGGGCCTTATATTGAGCCAGCAGCTAGGACGACTACGGTCCGCAGGGACGACTCGAAATGACCAAAGGAAGCAAGAAGAAGAAGGCGATTGCAGCGAAACAACGTGCCGAAAAGATTGCTACTAACCTAGCAATCTTTGAAGAGATTAAGCAGCCGTTCCATCGATTTCCAGAGGAGTACTTATCGGAGGCTTACAAGACCATCTCGGCAGAAGACCTCACCCGGCTGGACCACAACAACGTCGAAAAATGGCTGAATCGAAAGAAGCTCAGCTCACCCACCAGACCGCAACCATCGGAGGAAGCGAGCACCACTGCAGCCACGGGAGAAGAATGTCTGCCTTCCACACCGCAGCCTCCATCACCGGAAGAGCTATCGGAGACGGACATGTCCGTGGACTCCGTGGCAGCCTTCAGCGAAGACTCCCAGCCGCCGATAGAAATAGGCCCCGTGCGGCCTATAACAGTAATGTTCCAGGGCAACTGGACAAGCATTTGCGACGAACTGAGAAGCAAAACGGCACTCCCTTTCATGAGCTGGCCAGGAAGCAGCGGGGTGCGGCTTTGCCTGTCGTGCCCCAGTGACCTGAAAGCAGTAGAAGAACACCTGCGGAGTGCAAACATCGCGTTCCGCACCGACGAGCCTCGTCGTCAACGGAAAGTGGTAGTTCGCGGACTGCCAGTTACCACGGATGAAGAAGCAGTGGCGGAAGAACTCGCCAAGCAAGGCGTGCAGACCAACGAGGTCCACCAGATGAGGCGGACAGGGACAGAAGAACGAATCCCGCTCTACACCTTCAAGACCACAGCGCCGCCAGAGACACTCAACAACATCAAAATCTTAGCGGGGAAACCCGTCAAGATTGAGAGGAAACATCCTACCCCTACAAGTTACATTCAATGCTTCAACTGCCAGGGTTACAATCACGTATCCTGGCAGTGTACTAGGGAGACAAGATGCGTGAGATGCGGCCAGGGACATCGTGTAGCCGAATGTCCACATCCAAGACACCACACAAGATGCTGCAACTGCAATCTGGGGCACCCAGCCTCGTACGGCGGATGTCCGTCACGACTGCAGCTTTCCGCCACCAAACAGATGCAGCCGCGTATGAGGCCCGCAACGGACGGGCGATACAAACAAAACCGACCGCCGCCGGCCGCCGACACCAGTCGGCTAGCAGACGCTGCAGAGGGTGGACACCGCAGTCACTCCGAGCCTTCCGCCGCAGACACGTCGGCCGCCGAGCTGCGCCAGTTGGCGCAAGCAGTGACCGACGCAATAAACAAGATCCCGGAAATGGTCGCGGCAGCGACGGCCCAAGCAGTTGCTGCTGCAATAACACCATCGCATCCCGACGATGCTCGGGAGAAGCCATTATCAAACCGAGAAGAACCAACACCTACAACCAGCAACTAAAAAAAAAAAAAAAAAAAAAAAAAAAAAAAAAAATTAGGGAACCTTAACGCTCCAAAAGAAAAGAAAAATCAAAAAAGCAACGACGCAAAATAACAAACAGAAAGAAGGAAGGTGATGCCAATAAGGCAAGTACTTCCAAAAAGGAATCTCCGAACCTAAGGGCGAGGAGAGAATGTTGGAGCCTGCTGCGTATTTGCAGCAATACCGTCGTCTAATTCGCTATTACATTTTCACCTTTCCACACAGCAATCACGTGCACTCATTCGCTGGGGGGGGGGGGACTTCCATTAATTACGTGTGGCGTTTTTCCGTAATTTCGGACCCCCCACCCTTTTTTCCCTCTCTGGTGAGATCTGGTCGGAATCCCCCCACCTCTAGGATGACATGAGATTCTGCCCCCCCCCCTTCCTGGTACTTTTTTAGACCTTATTTCAGCTCTCCTGCTTCCGAGGCTGGTTATAACCACTCCCCCCCTAAAATCGGTATCCGCGTCGTTTTTACCTCCTTACAGGCATCATCCGTGTCTATTGTAGATCCCCTCCCCCTGGGTGAGATTTCGCCGGACCCCTCCTCCCCCCTCCTCTATTTCACCTCACGTATTTACGGGACGCCCAGTTGCCGCTATTTCCCACCATCTTCTGTCCTACTTCAGTTGTAACCTTCCGTACATCCGCGAAATACCAGTTCCGTCAAGAAGTGACGATAAATTGTATTTAGTATATTCCTGTATTTCATTCAAAACTTACCGAAGTTGTCAAAGGCTTAGTAGTATAGGTGCTCCCAGCTAGTGGCACTGTGACTCTTGAGATTTGTTGTCCGGTGGACCTTCCAGGTAACAGCCTACCTGCGTGTCCCTGTGGTCACCGTCCCGTCCCGTACTTGGCATTTCTATAAGTACTACTAATACGCATATATTTGTTCTGAATTATCCGCGACCCACTCTAATTGTCTTGATCACGTGTTTCATCACAACCTTTCTTTTTCGTTCTTCCAGAAGCTACCTTCAAACACAGTGAGTGAGAAGCAAAGATCGGGCGTGGCATTGCGGAAGGCTCGTGTTAGATTCCCGAAATCACTCCAGACAAATTCAAGGAGAGTTTGTTTATGGAGGCACCGTTCCTAGTCTAAAAACTATTTATGTACAACCAGTCCAAAAATGCCAAAAGAGAACATACATTCAACAATTTAATTAATTAATTCTTGCTAATATATGAGCTATCTTTAAATCTGCATTTTCTCCTCAGATGTTAGGATGTAATGTAAACTGTTGTGTCCGAATCTAATATGCAGATACTCTGAAACAGTTATCCCCCCCACCCCCCACACACATAGATAAGGATACATCTTTTGCAAGCCCCTCCTATTGCCAGGAAGACTGCCTATTTCCCCACCCAACCCAACAAGTCAAACGGATGATCCCCATTTGTCTTGAATCGTACGAGCTGCGTTCTGTGTGTAATGTCTCCTAAAACTGTTATCGGGTGAGGCAAGTACGAATGGCCAGAAGCGTCAGAAGATATAAAATGCTTAGAATGTAATAGTAAAATAGACAAAATGCGTTGAATATAGGTAAATCAAACAGAAAACGATATCACATTTGGAAGCGAACCCCAACGTTTGATCGTTTCCATCCTCAAGTTCCTCCTATACGCAGTGTCTGCATGCAGCAACGACTAGACCACCGTTGCACTCTGCATGTTTCTTAATTACAGCCAGTGGAGTGAGCACGCAAGGCGGCCGTTTATACCGTTCTCTCAGACTTCCCTCCAGAATTTCCGAGCCGGTAATAGGAGCGAATGTATCGGGATATGCCCTTACAACGAAGATAATTAAAGTCGCCGTCAAAGCTATCCCAAAGTTAATTAAACCCGAGAAAACGCACGATTATATCGAGCTGCCAGTTTCCCCCGAAACTCTCGAGGCTGCTTCGCAGATGACGTCGCGTGAGCTACCTTACCAGATCTGGAGAAAAAACAAAAGTTATCTAACTTGGAGAAACATGTCGAAAGAACAGACGAAAAGTGTAAACAGCTTAATCAGAACGGCCGCAGTGAAGACTGAGGTTTCTTTTACTCTTTCCTGAACGGTTGTACAGAAAAATCACGGTTTCCGTTCATTTTTTCCGTATTAAACGGACTTCAACTTCTAGGATCCCCGTGAAAGCGCTAAAAAAAAACTGTTACGAACTGAATTCTCCATGTGCTTTTTTGTATCAGAAGTTTGTGAAAAAAATAAAACTCTCTATACACAAAAGTATTGTACCTTCGTACTGCTGAAGTACATATTCTCTTATTTGTTTGTATTATACTATCTCTACTCTAAAACGTCCCTACAAATAGTTTAAGAATAATAGCACATTTGGAAAGTTACTAAGCAATGTGTTGTTATGTATGTGTATTCAATAATGAGGAATAATTTTTAAAAATCTCTGATGGAGCAAATTATATCGCTAATTATAATTGTTTACCGAACATGATGCCGATATGTGTGTTAGAGAGTACTTAGAGGTATCATTTCTTATTTACCTGCATTGACTACTTGCCTGTTGGTAGAAGAATAGCACATTTTTAATTTAAAATAACGTTCTCCGGATAACATGCTTTTTATAGTGACATATTTCGGACATATTTAAATATTCTTACACGAGAAAGAAATTCATTCAACGATTCACATGAGAATTGTTTGTTACACCGTCAATATAGTTACAGCACTATTACCCGTTTAGGGTCAGGTATTATGTAGTCAACATAGAATAATTGCGTACGGGATTATTGGCCACAAGACCAAAGGTAAGTATTTCAGTTCGCTGTGCATTCCGCATCTCCCATTACCACCGCAAAATCTTTGTATGGAATGTTGAGTAACCACTGTTTTACGTGAATACAAATGTGAAACGTCCTTGCTTCATTTGTATTAATAATAGAAATTTGTGCCAGAATTTAAGATTAATTTACAGTCTGTTAATAGTCCAGTCAAATAGTGTTTTTACCAGGAAAGTTGTGTGGGTAGTTTTGATTTCTTCTAATCTATATGTTTTTTAGGGTGCTGAATCCGAATATGAGGTTTGCTAACAAAATTTAGTGACTGAACATTGGAAAAAACGGAAAAAAATTGCCAAAAATCTCATTTTTTGGCGGTTTTCTGCTTATAATTCTAAATCAATCAACTTTCGTAAATAACCTCCATATTCAAAATTTACGACAAATTTCTCCCTTAAAGTTTTTTTCTCGGAAGAAGTTCGGGCTCAAGCGCTAGTAGGCGTATTTTGTTTATCTCCGCAAAAATTAACTTATTGCACTCCAAAACTCAAATTTATTATTAAAAAAGGCTGTCAATATTAGAGAATTTCCCACAGTTCTCTGTACATATCTTACTTAGATCATATATTATGTAAAGGTACAGGTAATTTTTTTCAAAAATTACATAATGTTGAAATTTTTTAAACAAGTATGAAATTGTTCACATTCAAATAACGAAAATTTTTAAATTCCAACAAAATTCTTTAACAATTTTCTTATGTTTTAATAATTCATTATATTGCATACTATGATGAACATTATATAAACCTTCGCCGTTTAGAAGGTACTGACCGAGATTCTTTGAAGGCAGATGGTATTGGCACAGGTTCCAGTATTTTTGTTTGACAATGTCGTGGTCTGTTCATATAGAAAATGAAAGAAGTGGTGAGAAATCATCAACTTGTCACCATATCTCAAGGAGAGAAGAACGACTACGAAATAGACTGTGAGATTATACATAGCTTCCGGATTATGTTAAGTGAACTTCTTCAGTCTGTTCTCGGTTTCTTTCTCCAGTCTCTTCTTCGTCAATGTCAATGCTGACATCCGGAGGCTCTAAGTTATCACAAAAACCTTCGCATGATATGCATATCGGAGAACAATGTAGGCCTTCCTTCCTGCATCCAAAATTTCGTTGGCAGCCTTTTTTACATTTGCAAGAAATGTAACGGAGTATTGAGTCTGAACTGGTACGAGACCACTCTTTGTTTTTTTCCAACCCCATTCGTTCGGGTCTCTATGTTGCGCACCGATTGTGGTTCGACCGGATAACCACTGCTGCACCTGAAAGTAAACTCTTAGTGAATGTTATCGTGCAGCAGCTTCAGTGGGGATACTGAGGCAAAGTTGAGTTTGCTCTTGTACGATGATGATAAGTATTGCCTGTATCTTAAATCATTCAGGCTATCTTCTGATCCTTTCCCATACAGAGCCATGAGAAACAGGTATCCTGCTTCTCTCGATGTCGTCCTGATGTGCATGAGGGTCTTTGAAAGCATCAAGCCCTGTAGGAAGCCATTGTTCTTTTCTAGGACTTTTAGAAATTTAAATTGAACAAACCAATTGGTGTCACAACCATTCATCGCGTGCAGGAACAATATATGGTTTGATACGGTTTTGTCAGTATGATGAGGATTTTAAATGGTCCGAGATTCCTTTTCTTTTCCTGGTTTTATAAATAAGATATTCTTTATGTTATGGCTACACAGGCCAATCAAAATCACAGAAAGATCGATACCTTCCACAACCACTGTCACAGATTCATTCGAAGAGGCCAACTTTAGAGCTGTTGTGATAATCAGGATATCAGCATCCTCCACTGCTTGTTGTGAAAAAATTTTTGACTCCCCAAATTTTTCCACTATCATATTTACCAATCGGTTCTTGTTTTTGGAGCAAGGAAACTCTGGCTACTCATCTCTCTGTTCACACGCAGGGTATTGCTCTGATAGTTTTTAAATTCCGCGTGGACCAAGTTCCGGGAACAGCTAGTCTTTAATAAAACGCTGCATGTCCAATGTCACGTTCAAAATATCGTCAATTGTTATACGTAAGGGAGCGTCCATAACCCACGTAGCTCAATTTTGGCCTCCTGTGAACCCCCGTCCCCCACACGTAGAACGATTTGGCTTTTACCTCTCCCCTCCCCCTCTCAAGTAGCATGTAGCTTTTTCCCCTATTGATACCAGAAGATATTTTGTACAGTTTTCTCTTTTCAGACTATCGTAAATTACGTACGGAGACAGTTAAATGATAGAAATAAATATTATATGTTCTGTACCTTATTTTAACAAATAATACGAATAAGAAGCTACGTGGCTTGGAAACCCCCCCCCCCCCCAGGTAGCTCAGCGTAGCTTTCCAGCCAACCCCTCCTCCCCTAGACGGAACCACGTAGTTCATGGACGCTCCCTAGGCAGCGACTCCACTCCACGATTCTCCAACGCCTCGCCACGTTGCCACGTATGCTGGTTATGTCATCGTTCAGTTGCGGTATAATTTATTACAGGTACCTAGGAATGCAGTCCACTCTAAATTTACAGCATTTTAAATAAAATTATATCAACAAACGCCAAGTAGCCGTAAAACGAAAACGTTAGTTAGATATAACAAAGTTAGATATAAGTGTTTTAAGTTTGTTCTGTAAATATAGAATATAGTGCACATTGGAGACGAATTATCAAGTTCCAGGGTATAAGCTATTTTGAGACAGACCCTGTATTAAAAATAGTGCGAAACTGATAACTTTGGAGGTCACTTGTGTCTTTATTTTCCGATGAAAATAAATGAAATAAAATCCTATTCCACTTAATAAACTCTTCACTTTATTTGCCAGGAAAACCCATATAATATAATTTTAAAAATTTGAAATACGTTATCCGGTTATGGGTGCAAAACTGTACTTTCCAACGTGTTCTCTGACAGAGAACGGAACGACAGCAACACGGATCCGTTTCTCATTTCGAACGGAACCCTAAATAAGTTATCTCTAAAGAGTAACCCAGCGTAAAAACATCGGGCCCCGTTTATTTTTCGCAACATTGGCAACCGTTAAATTGTTTACGTGTTGCCTATTATTACTACAATGTTTGTCACCGTACACTGTTCACACCAACTGGGGGAACAAGGAATCATTTTTAGTAATCAGGGACATTATTATCATTAATTTAACTGTGATGGAGCACAGGCTCCGGTGGCAATTCCCTTAGACATCTAATTACTTCATTTTTATAATATTTTTTAATTATCTTATGTAATATCAATGTTAACTTCATCCCCATCTACTTTTGCGATTTGAAAGTTTTAAAAGATATCTTTGGTCACATAAGCTATGCCAGGACGTTCAGTAGTTCCAATTCCGCTTTAACTGGAGTTCCCAGAGGAAAGGAACTGGCCGTCCTATCTCTGGCAATGGCACAGTATGCCTCCTTCGGGAGGATCCAATCAAACTCCTGGTTGTGGGCTAAGATTTTTTAAATAGATATCATCCATACGCTATTATTAAAAACAAAAAAAAAAAAACAAAAAAAAACGAACTGACAAAGAAAATCTGTACAGTAAAAGTTCTGATCATTCTCCACAGCTAAAACATTTCCTCACTCGCTGACTGGGGTGTTGAACTGAGACAATGTATCACTATAACATAATAAATCTAAAAGCATATCTGACATCCAACAGAAACACATTTATGAAAATGGAAGTGAACTATTAAAAGTTTATCTACATATTGACCAGACTCATAGTATTTAATAACGAAATGAATAATAATGTTACTGCATGCTGGATGATACACTATACAACCGACCTACATGCACAAAATAAAAGTAATCGAGTCATGATAACATTTTTTTTGTTTGTTTTGTTTGATTCACCACTCTTATGTTATCAACTCTACCACGTACCTCACACCTACAACAAGACGCTCAGAAAATCGTCATTAACGTAATCCTTCAGGCGCGTACACATCAGAAGGGGGCTACGCACGAACGGGACCGAGGTGAAGCGAGGCAGAATGTATGCTTCGTATGTACTTTGTTTTGTACGAAAGCAGTTCGCTTAGGCATCGAATGAGACAGGTATCTGTCCATTCGTTTGTACTGACGAGTAGCAGTGCTGTGATGTTAGAGCGTGGGTATGGAGCGCTGTGACGATATAACAGTGGCTAGTGGTTCAATTGCACTTACACTTGATACTTCTCGAAGATACTCTAAGAATTTTAGACTTTCCGAAGTGAATCATTTAAAAAAAAAAAAAAAAAAAAAAAAAAAAAAAAAAAAAAAAAAAAAAAAAAAAAAAAAAAACATAACTGTCAGTCCGACCTTAAAATAAATTCCTTTAATTGCTTATAATTACTTTGAAAACATAGAAAACACTAAAATTATTAATCTAGAATTCATTGAAATAAAACTAAATTAAGTGTTAACGTGCTGTCTTTCTTTTCATTTATATAAAACAAAATTGTTTCAAACAGTGAATATTATGGACTAACTTAGCGTTGCCTGTTCCAACGTTATTAAGAACTCAGTTTTTATTTTCTGTCTCCTGCGCGAACCTCGGAGACTTCTTCTTTCTGTTTGTAAAAATTCATTCTCCAGTAAGCGCACTTATTTCGTACCAAGCATCCCATATTGTTATCGCATTATGTTAACGTATATGGTCCTTCCACAATATGGAACGCCTTCCATACCCTTTAATAAAAGAAAATACCTTTCTACTGTTCCAAGTTGTGATTAAAAATGGTCAGAACAAAACGAAAAATACCTAAACTAAAATATAGTGGTTTTATTTAACTACTGCGAACAATGTGTTTAAACAAGTCTGAGTGCCAACGTGGCAGTGTGAACGAAAGAGAAAGACGTGTGACTGGATATACCCGTCCACAAGCATGCAGCGCAACTTCGAATTCTCTTTGAAGTACCGTCTCGGAATGTATGGCGTACGAATCGCCTCGGGTCGTTCGGCGTACGGCCAGAACAGTTTTGCAGCGCCTCGGCTACACGTACACGCCGCGCCGGTATGCTCGCGTAGCACACGCCACCACGGGCCGCGGCATACGGTTCTATTGCTATGAGCTGTCCCGGCGCGGTTCACAAAACCACGGGCCGTGGGATGCTAGCCACCTTACTGTGTGTGTTTCTATGACTGACCGCATACAACGCATTTTAATTGAGGAATGGTTATTTCATACACTACGACTTCTCTTTCAGTTGAACATACGGTACGAACGGTGAGGCCATCGTACTAGCCGACCAGCAGAATGCACCAGCCAGAGAGAAACCGTTCTTACAAGCACAATAGTAAAAGAAATACGAGTACAGACGATGGCCTTATTATACACCTAACTTTTCTTTAGTTACATAAATTGATTGCTATAGCCAGATTAGGTGACAAATACTATACCGCCAAATTATGTTGGTCACTTCTCTCTAAAGTTAGTGTTAAGTATCACGTTACATAGCGCCCAGCATTCACTTCTGCAGTGGGCGCAGCCGCGGCAGGGCGCCGCGTGCGGCGACTAGCGGCGGCAGATCCGCGGCGAGCGCTGCGGCAAGCGGCGGCTGAACCACGGTGCGGCGACATGCCGCGGCTGAGTCCCGCCGCGGGAATGAACGTTGCGGCCTCACGCCGCCGCGGCGCAGCTCGTCGCTGCGGTGCAGCGCCTGTGGCGGATGAGTCCCCGCGGCAGTTGGCAAACGCGGCAGCCACAACATCGCAATACTCCAGCCGCGGAAGGAACAGCGGGCAGTCGAGCCGCAATCCCTGCCCCAGAAGTCTCCAGTGTAGCGACGCGCGCTTCAGGCTGAAGACTCGATTAGGCCGAGGTTCCAACGCGTCTGCTCGCTGTCCCGTCTGAGGCTGGAGTGCACTGAGGCAGTTTTTTTTTTTTTTTTTTTTTTTTTTTTTTTTTTTTTTTTTTTTTTTTTTTTTTTTTTTTTTTTTTTTTTTTTTTTTACGATTTCATTCCTCCCAGCAGAAGGCTGGGAGGCGGGCTGCTGGAGAGTCATAGGGGACTCTTTTCAGCCAATCTATACTACGGGGAGGGAAGGGGGATGGAAGGTCGGCCGTGGCCTTGTAGGGAACCATCCCAGCATTCGCCTAAGTGTCTGAGGGAAACCACGGAAAACCTCAGACAGGATGGCCGAACCGAGTTTAACCCCGGTCCTCCCGAATGATAGGTAGGAGGCCAATATTGGCCTCCTCCCATCTCGGTCGGACGCCGACTTATATACCCTATCGACAATGCGGGCGACCTTTACCGCGGCAACGCGCCGTGTCAACAAAGAAAGCTTGTGGTCACCGTAGATACGCTGTCACAGCGTGCGTCGTAATTTGGTTCATTGTTCTAGAGTCGCGCGCAGTATTCTGTTAGTACCACAAGTTTAAACGGTCCATGTGAGGGATAATTTCAAAGATATTTTCGTTTTGTTCACAAAGACCACAATGTTACGCTTGATATCAGCAGAGGAACCGCATTGTGTCTAAATTGAAGCAAAGGATTTCAACTGGGTCGCTTAATCTCCAGAGTATCGCTTCTCAAGAGAAACGACAATACCAACATCCAAGATCACCGACATCTTTATGGCACGAGGGCACGTTGAAATCATAAAAATGTGCGAGTGAATTTGGTTGCAACAGAACTGAATCATCAACATGTAAGTGTACGTTCTCATATTACATTCCTTCTTTATTTTTTAAGAAACAGATAGGATCTGGTTCTGTACCGACCATATCTCTTTTTTGGAGGGCAATGAGCGCGTAGAAATTCGACCGTTGTATTTCGAAGAAACCATCGTAGCATTCGCTAGGATTTATTTCGAGAAACCATGGAAAATCGAAATCTGGAAGGCCCAATGGGGATTTGAACCTGCGATCTGCCGTTTTCCAGGTCGGAGCACAACACTCGGTTCATCCAATAGACTAGACTAATCCTGTGATTGGTAAAATCCGAATTCCCACTTGTTGGAGTTAGTATAAGTTGCTGTTTTTATTTTGGTTATTTATTTGAAAATATTCAGATCTATTACGAGTCCCAATATGGGTACAGAAGAAAAAATCAACACCGTTAGCCATAGAGGAGGTGAATTTTAACGCAAAGCTAGAAGTTTTTCAAGCTACCTGAATCCGTAGCATGTTTGGATTAAAAATTGCTGATTTTCCAAAAGATTCAAAGTACTGGTAATACGATATAATTTTTTTCGTAGTCAGTTCACTTCTAGATTGTATAAGGCACTTGACCAAGCCATCATTTGAAGTCTGTTGCGGAAATCCGAAGAAAGCTGAGATACATAATTTTGGAAATCTACGATAACCGTGACGTTGCAATTTCATAAGAATTCTTATGTAACTTGATGAAACAAATCGAAAGTAAAGAATATACATACATTTTTTTTATTATTATTATTTTTTTTTTGATGTCTCGCTTAGTTATCCCGATATCGTAATTAAAAATTGAGATGCGGCCTGGACCAGAAGAAAAATTTCGCCAAAGCCACATTTGATGGTGGATTCTTATGTAACTCAACGAAACATACCGAAAGTAAAGGGTACAATTTTTTGACATCTTGCTTGGTTCTCGAAATATCGAATCTCAAAACTGACGTGGTTAGGTTAGGACGCAGCCTGGATCAGAAATAACTCGCTGAAGTCACACAAGGAATTATACGGTGGACATATACAGTACATAAGATGCTTGTTTTCTTCCTAGCGTTTGTGGTTAGGTTCAAATATGGCCTGAAGTAGAAGAAAAACGTTACAAAAAACAATGGAACTATACTTACGACTGATTTTTGAGGTTCGATATCTCGAAAACTAAGTCAAATGTAAAAAATAAAATATTCTTCTTTTTCGAGTTATTTCATCGAGTTACATACGAATTCATTATAAAAGTGCAGTGCTGCCCAAAATTATCTGAAAAAAAAAGTTGTCAGTTACATTTTACTGCTTTCGTATCTCTGAGTATCTAGAAAATAAACCCCATTACCAGGAGGTGAGGTAAGCAACTTGGAAACGTGTCTGCAGAGAGATTTATGGGCAGTGGTGATCGAGGGGTGCACTGCGATATCATATCTCCGTCTGACCGACGTACTGAAGAAACCACAGCTACACAGAATGAAATAGAGATGAGGAAGAGTCAGCTTATGACGTACGGTACTCAAATATAAATACTACAGGTTGATTATGATCATAGCATAGGGACAGACTTGCACGTTGAAGACTTGAAGTGTTAATATCTGGGCATAACATCCGGAGATAAACTCAACTAGGCAGGACACATTAGACAGGTGGGAGGAAATGTTATAAAATCCTTCATTTACAGCGAAGGGTGGAGTGAAGTGAAGGAACTGGGTTATAAACACTGAGCAGACCATTGCTTGAATGTTATGGTGTAGTTTGGAACACACATCATTGGTATCGAAATACCACTGAAATTTGATTAATTTAATGGTTGATTCTTATATGCCTCGACCAGACAAATCGAAAGTAAAGAATAAATTTTCTTGATGTCTCGCTTAGTTCTCAAGATATCGAACTTTAAAAATCAGTTATAGGTATAGATCCTTGTGCTTCTGGTGACGTTTTTCTTCTGGTCCAGGCCGTATTTCAACCTAACCACCACAGGTAGGAAGAAAACAAAACGCCTATTGTGCATGTTCACCTTGTAGTTCCTAGTGACTTCGGCGAATTTTTTTCTGGTCCAGGTAGCACGTGCAGCCCACCGCAACTTTTAGTTACAATATCTCGAGAACTAAGAGAGGTATCAAAAAATTTCATACTTTACTTTCAATTTGTCTCATCGAGTTACAGAAAAATTCATCATTAAATATGACGTTGGCGAAATTTTTCCAAACCGCTTTTCAACCTAACCACCTTAATTTTGACATACGATATCTCGAGAACTAAGTGAGATATCAAAAAGTATTATTTTTTACTTTTGATATTTCTCTTCGAGATATACACCAATCGACCAAAAAATTTATCAAATTTCAGTGGCTCGGATATCGTAGACTCCCATGGGTATCAAATACGGGAGTTGGGGGATATGAAAAGAAGGACTGCTAGATTTGTTTCTGGAAATTACCGCAGAACACAATCAGTAACTGATGTGAAAAAAGCATTCATTGGAAGACAGGAGGAGGGTGAAGAGCAAGCTAGGAGTATACAAGGCATATGTTGGTGATGAGGCTTGGAAAGATAGTGGTGGAAGAATTAAAAGTCGTGTGTGGTAGAGAAACGATTTCCATTAAACAAGCTGGTTTTCAATTTCATGCATGAGAAAGTCAGAAAATTTTCTTTTGTCTTTAAGGGAATCAGGGATTGGAATAAATTACCAAGGAAAATGATGAATAATTTACCAAAAATTTTGAAATAATTTAAAATTTGTAAAGGGAAAAGGAAATGTATTAAGTAATAAATAATATTAAGAAGAAAGTGGTAATAGAGTGACCAAGAAAATTGTTACCGGAGCGTTCGCTCCATAACAATTAAACTAAATTGAAAATGAGCGCTACAACGAGGTCTCATAAGCTAGAATCAAGGACGGAGGTCGATTCCCTACTACTTTCCTTTTGACTTGCTGTTCGTAAGACTAGAAATGGTGTTGAGTATTTCTTGTCATAGTTTCGATAATTTTGCAGCTTTATGCCTGGTCGACAGAGGGACAGTGAGAGATCTAGGATTATTTACAATTAATGTGAAAACACCAGTCTTCTCAGATTTCTTAAAGCATTCAATATGGTTGAGTTGTACGATAAGTTTTGACATTTTTTTTATTTTTTTTTAGCACTTTAATCTAGGTGACCGTGAAAGGCTAGCACGCATCTTCATATCACGGCCGGCTAGATAAGAGTACTGTCCACCTCCGCAAAAAAAGACCTATTGTGCATCTTAACCTATTTATGTGGTGTTAAGAATAATATGATGTGCGTATGACGGGCTTTTCTACGATAAACATATCGCCGCAATTTGGTGACGGATTCTTAAGCAGCTCGACTAGAAAAATCGAAAAAGTTTTTTTTTTGGGTAACTCCCTTAAATTATTCCTAAGACTTCCGCGGCCGTCTCTGTTCGTTATTAATAGCTTTTCTGGGTATCCCGCGTTGTTTATTTAATTTATTTAATTATCTCAGCTTTCGGCTGGTATCCTACAGCCTTCGTCAGAGATACTATTTATGTTGACACAGCAACAGTCGCCAAGCATCGCAGAGTGAAAGGCCACTATCTTCGTTGATACCGGCCGAAAGTTCAGGTAATTAAATAAACAACGCGGCATAACCGAAAAAGCTATTAATCGCTTAAATTAGCAATAGCTACACTTCCTTCTGTGGCGATGTTTTCCTTCCAACCCAGGCCACATTTCAAGTTAATCACAAGCTTTAGGAAAAACAAAAGAAAACAACCATTGTGCATGTCCAAAGTATAGTTCCTTATGGCCTTGGCGATTTTTTTATTTTTTTTCTTGGTCCAATCCTCGTTTCATCCTGACCACTTCAGTTTTGGGATATGAAGTGAACTACACTTAATGGTTCCTTGAGGTTTATTACTATGTACACAAAACAACTGGTAAACAATAAACAAATGTGGGTACAGTTATCGGATGACCGTCGAGAAATTTAGCCTGGTCCTGATCCGGGGTAGAGAGAGACGGCTTCTACTTCTCGCGAACTTCCGGTGGTCTTCTGTAGTTGACGCTGGTTCCGCGGTCAGGCCGGAACTGCCGGTGGAGCTGTCGGCTACGCTTATATAGGCGGCCTGGCGCAGGAATACCGTTGTGTGGTAGTACGGCGACCTCTGTAAGAAAAGGTCCCACTTAGCCTCTAGATGATTCTATTTATTTTCCTGGTTTGTTTTGATGCCTCTGGGCCTGTTTGGAGTCGTATATGTATCCCGGCGTGCAGGCGCGTTGTGTGTGAGGTCTGCCTGGCAGGGACTTTACTGGCAGACTGAACATACCTCCCTCCCGGGGGGGGAGGGGGGGAAGCGATGTCTGCGACGTCCTGCGAGGTCGCCTGCCGCGGCGCCCTGGAGCAGACTATGAAGGCTACCTCCGGGGGAGTACGGAGCTGTTCCCCTGGCGATGCGTGCCGACCTGCGTCGTGGTGCAGGTTGTGATGGAGGTACCTGTGGAGCTAACGGCATCGGTTCGTCGGCGTCGATGGCCGGGGGCTGTACGGAGGGTGCTGAAGATGGTCCCCGCAGGTGGTCGAGAGGCTGCGGCTGAAGGGTGTCGGAGCGACCAACAGGTTGTGGCGTCGGTGGTGGCGCTGTAACTGTCTCTGAGCAACGGTTAGACGGCAGGAGTGGTGGAGGGGGCGGGGAAGGAGAGGAAGAAGTGGATGGCCGTGCCGTGGTGGAAGAGGACGGTGCCGTGGGGTAGCGGGGACGTAGTTGGTTTCGATGGAGTCGCACTAACCCGGCCATCTAGGCTGACGTCGAACAGTTGGCGGCCCCGGGGCCGCTGGATGACCCCCGGAAGCCACCGGCCCCGGGAGCCAAACCCGCGGGCCCAGACTAGGGAGCCCGGGGTGAAACGGAATGGGCCCGAAGGTACCTGTACTTTGGGAGGGGGTAAGAGGAGATGAAGGAGAGTGCGAGGTTGGCGGCCATGCAGCAATTCCGCCGGGCTTTTGGCCCCCACTGGAGTGGTTCGATAGGAACTGAGGAAGAGTGTCAATGCCTCTTCGAGTTTGTGACTTGTGGTGTATTTGGTCATTTGGGTTTTGAATGTTCTGACTAGCCGTTCCGCCTCCCCGTTAGATTGGGGGTGGAAGGGCGGGGTGAGGAGGTGTTGGATATTGTTGGCGGTACAGAAGGATAGGAATTCCCGACTTCGAAATTGCGGTCCGTTATCTGTGACGATAGCGTATGGTAATCCTTCGATGGAAAAGATCTTCGTGAGGGCTGAAATGGTGACCTCTGTGGTGATTGTGGAGCAACGGACGACATATGGGAAGTGGGAAAAGGCATCCGTCACTAGGAGCCACTGGTGGCCTAGGAATGGGCCAGCGAAGTCGAGGTGAATGCGTTCCCAGGGTCCGGACGGTGCCGGCCAGGAAAGGAACTTTTGAGGGGGGCGGGGCAGTTGTTGGGCACAGATGGTACAGCGCCGCACCATCTTCGTGACATCCGTGGTAAGGCCGATCCAGAATACATGGCGTCTGGCAAGGGATTTGGTGCGGGCAATTCCCCAGTGTCCTTGGTGGAGAGTTTGGAGGATTGTCGGTTGTAGGGATCTCGGAACGACGACCCTCGGGGTGGAATTTGGTTCTGTGCGGAGGAGCACTCCCTCTACTACTGAGAGCTGGTGGCGGATGGAGTAGTAGAACTTGAGGTCTTGATGATGGCGTGGAGGGGAACGTGTTTGCCACCCGTGTTGGATGTGGTGTCGGATGACACGGAGGAGGGGGTCCTCCCCTGTGGCTGCCGCGACTTTTGAGGCCGTGACTGGAAATGTCTTCAGTGCTTCTTGTATGTCATCGTCGATCTGGAACACCAGAAGTTCCGACTTGTCGAAGGCAAGGTCTGGTCCCTGCGGTAGTCTGGATAAGGCGTCTGCATTGGCATGCCTGGAGGTGGTACGGAAATGCATGGTATATCTGAACTGGGACAGGAATAGTGCCCAACGCTGGATGCGGTGGGATGTTTTGGTAGGCAGACGTGTGGACGGATCAAATAGTGATAGGAGTGGCTTGTGGTCGGTAATGAGATGAAAAGAAATCCCATATAAAAGGGAATAGAATTTGGAGCAGGCAAAAACAATAGCTAGCGCCTCTTTCTCGATTTGAGAATATTTAAGCTGAGCAGCCGATAGGGCTTTGGAGATGTAAGCTACGGGGCGTTCCGTGCCATCTGGTAATTTATGAGACAGAACTGCCCCCACACCGTAATCGGATGCATCTGTGGCAAGTATCAAGGGGAGGTTTGGAGTGTATGGCATGAGGCATGCTGCGGACTTGAGCTGCTGTTTAAGGGTGTGGAATGCGGTCTCGCAAGCTGGGGTCCAACGGAACGGGACATTCTTGCGACAGAGGTGGTACAGGGGTGCTGCCACTTGTGCTGCTGAGGGTATAAATTTTCTGTAGTATGAAATCTTGCCTAAAAAAGATTTCAACTGATGTAGATCCTGAGGCCGAGGC
>CM061920.1:195674944-195831972 GCA_031002005.1 Vandiemenella viatica
CAATAATTAATTAGTGATGAATAATGACCAAAAGAATCGTGTCTCTACAAGGTGAATTTTCTAACTTCTTGCGGAAAACATTAGTAGAGTCCACTGATAAAATTATACAAAGGAAACATTATATTAGGTAACAGTATAATGTCAGAAACAGATGAGTAACATGTTGAATTAAATCATTTAGTGATGTAAACCCACAAGAGAATGTTTTGCAAAAATGTACGCAACTGGAAGACTGATCTGTGGGCAGTCCCTTACGAATCGTCACTAGTGAAATAAAAATTGCACACGGAATTATGAACAACTAAAATAGTGAACGAAGAAGAAAGAAGTGAACTGATTACAAACAACATTTAGTGCTACTGTTTCTAGTTTTACTTACCGAGCGTGGTGGTGTAACAGTTAGAGTTCTGGCCTCGCATTCGGGAAGACACTGGTTCGAATCCCCGTCCGGGCATCAAGATTTGGGTTTTACATGGTTTCCTAAATCACTCCAGGCACATGACGGGATATTTCCTTCAAAAGGCTATGGCCGAATTCCTTCCCATTCCTTGCCCTCCATCCTTTCCCGTCTCTAAAGACCTCGCTGTTAAGAGACGTTAAACAGTTAAAATAAAATATCTAGTTTTATTTGTTTTAGCGCGTCTCTATGTCCACATGACAAAGTAGTTTTAGGATGGATATGAACGTAGAACAAAACAAGGTTAGAGAGAAGAGTGCGAATGAAATAATTTTCCATCTCTCCATCAATAGACTCAAGTTTGTTTGTGAAGTTGGTCGGGTAACCTCCGAGTGTTTTGAACTCGCTGTTGAATGGACTCCACCTTCACGTTGCCTCGTCTACCCTTTGCTCGTTGTGTCTCTCTCTCTCTCCTACTCGCTCCCTTTTTTGCCACCTTGGTGACAATTGCTGTCCTCGAAGTCCGTCGCAATGGTGGAAGCCTGACAGACGTCTCCGTAGTAGCAGTCGGCGGAAGAATTAACTGCAGCCGTAAAAGCCGACCTTCCCCGAAATGCCCGTTGCCACTCTGCTCTGCCCGGCTGATGTCCCTGTACAGTGCGGGGGCGGGGCGAGAGGAGCCGCTGTGGCTACAAATCGAGCGTAAAGCGGCTGCTTTACAACCACCCACCGCTGCCCTCGTGCAATTAACGTACGGCGTCCGGGGAGGGGTGGCTACAAAGAGACACCACCTAACGAAATTAGAGGAAGGCTCACGGCGTACGTCACACTTTCACGCCCACTATCAGGATCCTTCTCTGATTTATTTACAAAAGTTCGTTCAGAAAATTAATTCCGAATACTTACGCAAGTAATCATCTTATATACAGCTCACGTTTGTTCCCAGCTTTCCGTTACATTTCTTCCATTTAGTTTTTCTTAAAATGTATCTTAAAGTATTTTCTTATATCTTTCACTACCATCTAAAGACCCAAAATTACAAAAGTTTCGGTACATTATGAATAGGGCAATAGAAGAAAGGTATTACAAATCATAAATTCAATTTAGAGGCTATCATTGTAACCTGGTTTTATTCGAAAGATCTGCTGTAAATCATAAAGGAGTGCTGCAATATTAGTAAGGAATGGTTAATGTAGTTACTGTTTTTCTATTTCTTCTGCCATACGAAATAATTAATAGTAACGAATGGAACATTTAAATTCACACAGCCTTTTATAGATATGCCTTAAAAGTTTGAATATCGTCCTTCGAAAATATCCATAATAAAAAGTCATAATATCTTTGATTTATTTAAAGTTGATTGCTAAAAATTTAAAAAAGGAAAATATTGATTGCGGTAATTTATTTTCAATTTTGACTTTCGATGTTCTACGGCGTTCTGAAGGAATTACGTGACAATGATATGGAGAACTTAACGACTCAAGAAATTGAACACCAATACAACGTTAATGAATGATAAAGTTGCGACTGTTTCACAATGTCTACATTTAAGCATGTAATAAAATTGTAAATCAGCCGTGACTCCACACAAAATTTATTTTAAAAATTGAGTACTTTCAATGCACATTACTTATAAGAGAAAGGCAACAATCATACATTTTTTAATTGTTTTCCGTATTTTTATCATGTCATGTGAAAGCTTATGAATCGATTTCAAGGAAGCCTAAACAAAGTAATCACGCCATATATTAAATTTTTATCCGCCGTTAGCCAGACCAGATGATAGACTTCAAACTCGTAAATTTTTGACATTTTTTCTGTAAAGCTCATAAACCGCACTCGACAGTTTGAATACAATTTTAAAATAAACTTTCAAGTGATAATAAGGTCCCTCATGCCCATTCCTACAAGAAAATAAATTAACGGTAACATTTTATTTATATCATCTTCCCCGACTTCTACAGTTTTAATTAGGACCGATTCATCAATTATTATAACATCTTTCGTTGTTACATTACTGAAATTCTGATAGAAATTTTTTATACTATTCTTGTCAGCATACGAGGAGCAGTGTAAATACTAGGAAAGGAAAGGAAACAAATACATTTTCTACCCCGTCATCCATATGCCGCCTGGTCAACCATTTAGTCAACTGATTAAATTTTGTGAAACCTGAGGTGGAAAAAAGAAAATCGTTTTACATGGAGAATCCATTAAAGATTTAGATTTGATTTGCCAGAATTCATCCTACCGGATGCCTTAACTCCTCAAATATGTGATACTTCGACCGAGGAAAGCTGTAAAACAGAGGAAGGAACTTCAGCAGTCAGACACCCCGGAGAGTTCGTTAAGGAACGCTGTACCGGCGCTTCAGTTCCCAGCGGGGCAGCCAGCCACGTGGAATCCGCCGGCGAGCGAAGCCCAGTCAGCAAAGTCGGTCAGGCCTGGCCATGCCACCGCGTAATTCCTTGTGAAAACAGAGCGAAGAGCGGGCGGGGCAGGCTGCTGGCCGGGACGGTAAGAAGACAAACACCGCGTGCACGCCAAGTGTCACGGAAGAAACGCCGCCCGCCTTCTAATTGTTGACCGTTTCCATCAGCAACTTTGCGGGGCGAGGCCGCAGGAACGACCGAATGCTAACACGGAAAGCAGAGGTGACTCTACTTTCCAACCGTAAATGAGTACGTGACCTCGGTGGTACTAGTGTGTTTAAAGCGCTACCTGTCATATTACTACTGTGCTGGGTTGCACGTGTGAAAATTTCTGGATGATATACAATGAAAATCGAGACTGATGGTTTTTAAGAGGATCAAAAACTGGATCTATATCAAAACGCTTGCAACGTCTTATGACTTGGGTGCTTTGAATCTCCAGTGAACCCTAGCAGCTCTACTCATCCGTGGCTTTGATCGTTTATGATTTTGCCTACGGCATTTACGGGATGAGTTTCAAAAAAAAAAAAAAAAAAAAAAAAAAAAAAAAAAAAAAAAAAAAAAAAAAAACACAATAAGTGGCAAAGTTAATATTTAAAATGATAACTCATTTGTCTTTTTTATTTATATGTATATTTTTACTTATGTCTTTACGCTTTACGCCTCGTCGATGTCAAGGTCATTAGAGGCGGGATGGGACTAGAGACTGAGGACTTGGGACTAGGAAAGGAGAGGAAGGAGAAATCCGGCCATGGCCTTTTGAAGGAAACATCCCGGCATTCGCCTGGAGTGATTTGAGGAATCCATGGAAAATCCAAATCTGGATTCCCGGATGGGGATTCGAAGCAGCGTCCTCCCAAATGCCTCATTTTTCGATTTTGGTTATGTCTGATGGGCGAAAGATGGCTATTCACAGAAAAACACCTTTTAGAAATAATATATATTATTTTCTTACTAGTTCCCGTAGTTAAGTTAATAATGTTAAACAAGAAATAAAAAGAACGAAGTCTTTCTCGGCGTTGAGAATGTATAAACTGCTCTCGGGTGACTAGCCGAGTCAAGAGTGCATCTCGACTCTTGACTCGGCTAGTCACCCGAGAGCAGTTTATACAAGAAATAAAAAGTTACCTTCCTGAACGCTTAAACCAGATTCTATTTCACACTGTAGGATTTAAATTCTTCCTAGAAACAAAATGACGCACAGTTAGTTCTTGACATTCCAAAGAAAATCTGATTTTTTTTTTTTTTTTTTTTTTTTTTAAATTTGTTGGGTGAAAAGAAAAAAATCTAAGAGATCATAGCGTCTATTGACGAAGGATATATTCTTTGCAATATTCTTTGATTTCCAAGAAATCATCGTGAGATGTTAATCCGTACATTAAGTGTATTGCTAAGTATACGGTCAATTAAATACAAAAAGAAAGTATATGTTGCGAAAGATATTATTTAGTTTTTAAAGAAAGTTTTCAAATGATTAAAACCTAAAAAGAAACTATGCTTCTGTTATTTATAACTAAATGGTAATTTACACTTCTTTCTATTGTTTTAGACATAACTGTGTACTATTCCATTGGCTCAATGTAGATAGTATTCACAGTGACCTTTGTGTAGTTGAAGTGGACAGAGAGGACAAATATAACCTTTTTGCTGCAGCAGTGCTCCTCTTTTCTCCGACAGGATTCTTTTTCAGCTGCGCATATGATATTCCACTGCAGTTTAATTGAAATTTCATAACTTCTCTGCCTTCCGTTCAAATTAAAACTGCGTGGGACTTAAAGGGATTGCTGAATAAAAGGCTTAGAATCGCAGTGAAGTTTGTGATTCACGCAATAAACCAAGTTTCAAAATGAGAACTTCTCTGTACTCCATGAAGAGACGGACGCGAAACACTCGAAACCATTAACGTTGCCCTGTTTTCCTGTGTACTACTAAATGAAATGCCTCCTCTGCGCTTAAATAAATTTTGACAATATTCTTTCAAAACCTTGGAATCTAATTAAAGTTCTGTAATTGCGCTATTATTGAGGAAATCGTCGAGATTTTCTGTGGTAAACGCATGAATTAAGTTCCTGGAAGTATCAGACTCGAGATAACTGAAGCAGCTTCTTTGAGGCCGCAATTCTCGAGGCACATCAGGTAAAAGAAGAAAAAAAGTCTAGAAAACACCCTAAGGGAAAAACTCTGTGCGTAATTTAAACGGCATGTTCTCCATATGAAGGGATTTAATTCTGAGTAATGATTAAGCATCTGAGTTGGTTTAAGAAACATGAAGAAACGGAAAAAAAACGAAATTGAGTTGAGCATATAATTTTCAGGTAAGGAAGTAATTTTAACATATCGTACTAGGACCAAAAAAAAAATCTTCGTATTTCTTGTTTAAGAAGGTGTACAAGTATATTATCTCGTTGATTTGCTAGGTATCTCTAAAGTAAACAACGAACGAATATTAAATTTATCGGACTGTATATACTTATACTAGCTCACTCAAATCAAAAATCCTCAGTTGGCAAAATAAAAATTTAATGCCTAGTGAATTAGATATATTCAGAAACGTTTCCATTCATGAATACAAACAAATAAAATCTCACTTATTGTGAGACAAAAAATTCAGTAGATTTTGCTAGGGATTCATAACTAAAAAAAAAACTGAAACTTTTGTGGCTGCTTGTCAACCAGGTAAAGTAAAGTTCAAGATAAAAAGCAATTATACTTTTTACTTTTAAAAAATTAAATTGGTGATGCTACATATAAAACGGATTGTTGACGTCAACTAACAGTGAACAATATCATTCAACAAAATGCATTAATTACTTCGTAGCTATTATGCAGATCATGAGGCATATCTATAGTGACATTTCAACTAATATTTCTGTACAACTGGCCCACTCATAAAGGATTTTATCACCGTATAAAAGGTACTTTCAACGTTTAGTTTTAACTTCCAAATTATCAGACCAGATGTCGGAGTTAGCAAAGATTGATTCATAGATCGCGGTAACATTTCGTTAATGTCAGAAACTTGGATGGCTAAAAATACAAATACTGATAATACAAAATTCGAATTAAGAGGTAAGAAATTTTGCAGTATTAATCATACATAAAAAGTTAATTATTCTTTAGATATAGACATTTTATTTTAAAATATTAGAGAAATCGATGTGGTCCAATCATCTTTAGTAGTTATATGTCATGCATTATAAAAGAGAAATATTCATGGTATTTGTATCCATTCCCCCTAGAAAATTATCATCAAGAACATAAAAAAATATTTGCGTATATTTAAGTCTTTCCTCCATGAAGTTTAACAAAAATAAAATGTTCTTTTGTGCACATGAATGAATACGGTATGAAAAGGCACAGTAATATTAGCGTATCAGAGTGATCAATGAAAGTACTGATGATTAATTTTCCTGAATCCTATAATAGCTTTTCTTCTCTTAAGTTACCCTGTGATCTAAAACAGCAGACTTTGCTTTTAGCTTGCTAACTTGTCGGCTGGCGAAATTTTAAAAGCGTGATCAAACAGTAATCGCATCGGATGTGATTATTAAGGTATGAAATATTTTTCACTTTTACTTTCATGTATACATTGCCACAGGTAGCTTTGCTTGTTATTTGTCTTCCAGATTAAATTAAAAGGGATTTATAAAACAAGTAATTGACAAGCCTTAATAACATATGATATGTCTCAAGGAGCTCTTTCTCTATAATTTATAAATGCCTGGCATAACGTATCAGCCAAATTGAATGCTTTATACGAAATGAGCCAGAAAAATTGTCCACTGATCCTAGCTTTATGGAAAACAAGAAAATTATTTTCAAAAAGTCTGTCCGTATTATTTCGTTTCAATAATATGTTAATTACATAAAAAAAAGATTCGTTTTGGTGGTTTTTTTTTTTTTTTTTTTTTTTTTTTTAATTTAAGTTTTCGGAGAATTTACGTAGCAGCAACCGTAGGTAATTGGGAATAGATGTTGTAACATTTTCTTCCATAAAATACTCATGAAGTATAGAACTGCGTTGATTAAAAAAAAAATAGTGAATCAATGTCTATATCCATACTGTTATAAATCTGTAAGCCAGCTGCGTGTGTCTATTTATTTGAAAGGGAGCCCCGTAAAAACTATCGCAGCAATATGGATGTTGCTTTCAAATTTCGAGACCTAATGGTCCGTATTAAAATCTACGAAAATAGCTAATGACTTATATGTACCGAGAGATGGAGGAAATAATTAAATACTTTCCTAAACATAAAATTGAGAGATAGGGATCACACTATAATTGAGGTGTTCACTCCTTGAAAAAAACATAAAAAATATCACACTACTTAACATAGAAATCTGTTTAATATTTTTGACTTCGAATATTTAGTTTTCGGTTTCATTGAATGCAATAAATAAACGGAATACCTGAATCAGATGTAACAATCATTACTAATATTTCATTTACTGTAAAAATGATGCATTTGAAGCATTTGACCAAAGACGATTATACTAATCTATGGATTGTTTATATTTTAATTGCCTTTGGTCATATTTTCCCGGTTTCATGAATTTTGATAAGTATAATTAAACGGGAAACGTTGCTCGAATCACTACATAATATATTAACTCTTCAATAAGAGGAGCAGAATTTTAATATTTATGGTAAGTAATTTTGTGCTTAATATAGATAGTACTGGGTTTTCCCTATACCGTATCGCCGCAATTTGATAGTGATAAACAATTATATCGCTTACCGGTGGTTCTAGAGATATTGCAAGTCAAAATCAGTTATATTTTCAGTTCCTTGTGCCTTTGGCGATGTGTTTAATCTGCTCCAGACCGAATTTAATCCAACCACAAGAACAAACTATACATCGTGATACAGCAATGTATTATTGCGCGTGTTTTAGTACTTTTGCAGTTCAAACTGAAGTCATATTATTAAATTAATTGTTTTAATTTATGCCTCCCGTACTCTGAATCCTGAAATAGACAATGTTGTCATTACCAAAAATATATTTAGCGATGCATTTCATGCGTTTAGGTGTATCTGCATCGTTTGATTTTGAAGTGGCAATATCAGTATAGATTGTGGTGGGTTCGATTTGCAACCTGAACCAGATTGTTCTTGGAACAGGAATGATGCATTCAATTATTTTTAATTATTAATAAACTACTTTATTGAGTGCCATGTTAATGATAACGAGTAATCCCCAAAACAAACCAACCGTTGTGCATGTCCAGCCAACTTTTCCATGTGGCAATGGCTAATTTTTTTCTGGTCCGGGCCATATTTCAATCTAACCACTTCAATTTTGAAATACGATGAAGAAAGATAGCTTGAAATTCGGGGGGATGCATAGAAGTTATAAGCAAGAAATACATGTTATTACCCACGGCATGAGAATGTACACATATGGTATACAAAAACTTGCCAGCAATTTTAGATTCTTTGTTGTAAATACTGTCGTTGGCTTCAAAGATAGTTTTGTAAATGGCCGTTGAATGTACTGTCAAAACTATAAACGGTAATTTCCGCGTTGCCTTATGCCTAAGGTACATTTGTTATTGCATTTATAGGTAGTTTCTGTTCTTTGTAAAAATGTATCCAAGAGGACAACTGATTCTCGGGACGTCCTTATTAGACCATTGGCGATAATGTTTCACGTAGCTTTAATTTCTTAATTTTCATATATTATATTGTGTTAAACTATAAGAATAACATAAATACTTTCGAACTATAGTATGAAAACGGAATCTAAGGTAGTAACTAAAAGAAAGGAAAATGAAATCCTTATTTTTTGCTTCTCAAAATTAATATTTGATACTAAACTAAAAAGATCAGAGTATTTCTATACATGCCAAGAACCGTGCGTGCGAAGCAGCGGGTAAATGCTATTTTTTTTTTATATAAAAATGAATTGGTAACTTTAAAACCATAATTTTTTGTTTGGGTTTTATGTCTTGTGTAATTCCAGATCATTAAGGAAAATCTATCTTAGTTGGTATTGTTGTCCAACTACAAGGGTTGAAAGTTTTAAAATGTGCGAATCGTACTTTGCTCTGTGTGATAAGATTTTTTTTTTTTTTTTTTTTTTTTTTTCGGAGGAGATTGCTGACCAAAATACAGTGTTCACTTAAGAGAGCATGGAAAACTTTATTAAACCCGATATGTGGATGGTGGCTACGCCGAACCCCGCTTTTGAATTAATCTTGGATCGGTATATCACCCTTTCTCGAGCATTGTGGAAGTTTATCAGATCAAGCGAGTTCTTAATAGTAAGGCTAATTCGATGGAAAATTGTATCACAACGTTGATACGGTACAAAATATAATATACGTGATGGTTAGTGCCGAAATTTCACGAATAAATACAGTGAATAGCGAGGTGGGTTATTTGTAGTAGGATGAAACAAGAAGCGGCTGATTTGCAGGAATTGTTTATTTGTCAACTGAAATAGGTACTTAGCAAAACACTTAAAACAGCTAACTAAACAACTAGAAAACATTTTTGGACATATTAAACAAACGTATGACGAACTCGTGATAATTTATAACACAAAAAATGTAATTTACCTCACAATTTTGATTGAACGTTCTCATTTTTATTAACAAAGGTTTATTTGTCAACTGAAATATCAAGCGGTAATGCGATCAGGGCCTGCGTGAATATGTGCTGCTATCTAGTGGTAATGTCATCACTTTGTAGCATAACGAGTTTCATCGAGAAATTATAAAAGCTGAAGGTTACTCTTGGAGAACTTAGTAGTTTTGGAAACGACTCGAGTAACAAACATAGAGTGAGCGAGGTAATATGTGTGTGCATTTGAGTTGATGATAAACTCTTACTGCGAGCAAAGGACCTTGTATCTTCGGATCCTTATCTATTGAATGCTACATTAATAAATTGCAAGATTTCGTATGAAAGTTTTTGTTGTTATTCGAGTGGAAGAAATTAAGTTAATAAGTTTGAAGATTAAAGATCTGAACGCATTTAAACGGGACATGTATCCCTGGCGACTGTGATTTACGTTATAAAGAAACACGAAGTCCGATAGCTACACAAATAGACGATCAGATAAGAAGAAGACTAAAAATATAACATGACGACCGTGACAGGACATAAAAGTTGTGTTTCTCCTTCCTTGTATCAAGTGTTCTTAGTTATAAAAAAATACATATTGTAATTATATATATTATTAAGGTCAAGTGGAATATAAGGTCCCTATATAAGCCCTCAATAAATATTTTAATAGTATTTTTCATAAATATATGGTAATCTTAGGTTGGGTTGTAGCATAAAGAATTCCATGGAGAAATTACTTAAGGCTTAAGGTTACTCTGGGAGTAATTAGCAGTCATGGAAACGACCCGACTAACAAACAGAGATCAAGCGAGGTAATAGGTGTGCGCGTTTGAGATGATGATAAACTGTTACTGCGAGCAAAGGACCTTGTATCTTCGTATCCTTATCTATTCAATGCTACTTTAATAAATTACAATATTTCATATGAAAGTTTGTTGTTATTCGAATATAAGAACTCAAGCTAATAAGATTGAAGATTAAAGATCTGAACGAGTTTAAACGGGACATGTATCCCTGGCGACCGTGATTTACGCTATAAAGAAACACGAAGTCCGATAGCTACACAAATAGACGATCAGATAAGAAGAAGACATAAAAATGCAACAATTTCTGGTCGACGCCAGCAAAGCCCAGTAGCTTGACTCTGAGCTATCGCATACCTTTGAACTTGACTGGTCTTAAGTCTTCATGGGTTGAACTCCGAAAATTCTTTCTTTTTTTAGTGATGTTACTAAAGCGGAGAACTTAATCTTTAAAATAATACCTCATTTATGTATTTTAGTTACGTATGAAGGGAAAAGATGACTCGTCACAAAAACAACTTTTAGAAGTTATGTATAAGATTCACTACCCACTGGTGATATAGTTTTTAGGCTGCTGTGGCACAGTTGATTTCGCTGTGTAGGTGTAGTTAGTTATTCGTCGCCGTCGGGTGGGCTGAGCGAGAGCCAAGTTTGGGGGCGGCCTCCTGGCGATACCAGAAGTTGCGGCTGAGATAGATTAAGGTGATGCTGGCTGCCGCGAGGAGAAACAGGGCAGCGAAGGGGTGGGTAAGATAGCAGGGTGGGCAAGGGGAGGCGTTAGCGCAATAAAGCGTTCAAAAGTAATTTCCAAAGTCTCGCGTGACACCACAAACTTGGGTCGTGGGGGGGAGTTGGCTGCTTCGGAGGGACAGTACAGGAAAGGAAAGCGCACCTCACTCAGAGCTGGTGCGCCTTGACGCACGGAACTCGCAACAGCATTTCGTCTGTGAACAGTCGGAGAACACAATGAGTTGAGTACGAATTTTAAATATCAGAATTATGTGCATAACCATAGTAGGGTCATGTGTTTCTATTTTATTATTATTATTTTGTAACTGCTTAACGTCTCTTAACAGCGAGGTCTTTAGAGACGGGAAAGGATGTGGGCAAGGAATGGGAAGGAATTCGGCCGTGGCCTTTTGAAGGAAGCATCCTGGCATTTTCCTGGAGTGATATGGGAAACCATGGAAAACCCAAATCTGGATGCCCGGACGATGTGTTTCTAGTTTGACTGTAATACCTATTTCTAGACCCATAATGACTTGATGAATTAACAAATGTCATTAGCTCTTACAACTGCGCATTGAATGCAAACAGGAACTTCGAACATTAAATGATGAATTTTATTAAACCTAGTATTTTGAAACTCTTCAGGTTCTTAGCAGGTACCAATGTTCTTAATGAAACATTTATTACTTGTTAACTCATTGGGAAAGAAGATTTTTTTTAAAAAAGTAATTGAACTGGTTTTCACCGTTCTTGACACCTAATTAACTAATAATACAGGACATTAGAGGGTAAATAATATAGGCAAACAAAGAGTCTTCAAGGTAGCGAAAATTATACTTTGATGTTTTCACAACGGCAGTCAACAGCATTTGTTGGACGAGGCGCAGTCATTTCATGAATTCTAGCGTGTTTTGAATAAGTTTTGCCTACAACTCTTTCAGTCATTTCAGTATTAATATTATTTTGGTTCAGCCTAAGCGCCTCGTCGAATTGAGGCCAATAGAGGCGTAAGATGGTCGAATGCGTAGACAAGAAACGAGAAACAATTCTACTAGGACTTATTGCATGAATTCTAGCGTGTTTAAAACAAGTTTTGCCTACAACTCCGTCAGTCATTTCAGTATTAATATTATTTTGGTTCAGCCTAAGCGCCTCGTCGAATTGTGGCCAATAGAGGCGTAAGATGGCGTAGACAAGAAACGAGAAACAATTTTAGTAGGCCTTTGCTCCTTTGCTTGGATTAATTTCAGCAAACCATGGAAAACCGAGATCTGGATGGTCCGACTGGGCATAGAATTCAAGTTTCAGAATGTCAAACCCGAAAATTAATCGATCTGAGGAATAGGCGTTCATACAAATAGTCTCTAAATGATCGATATCTCTGACGGCACATGATTTGGAATGAGAGCATGTCTGCACTTACAGTCAAAATCTGCGAGAACTTTCATCGAGACTTCAGTATTATTCTCATAAAAGGTTCTAGAATTAAAGCCATCAGGACGTATCTTTGTTTTGTAGCGGTATTGAACATTTCTCCCTTACTTCCTCAACACTGAAAAGCTTCTAAAGTTTTGTAGTTGCACTCAGGCCAACGGTATCTCGATGTTTGAAAGTTTACACAGGCCACTGCCCTTCTCGGGTCAATGCCCGAACGATGGTTGCAGGATAGAGTCGTGCGAACGCTGTCTAAGCTCGCTCGGTTTATCGCTGCCAGCGCAATCTCTGTCTGCCAAACGCCGGAAATACAGTGCAGAGGACAGAGTCTAGACGTAAGTTCGAGCCGGACTGCAGGCTTGACCTGTTTTTCACGTGCTGCGATGGGACAAAGCGACGCTAATAGTCTCTAAAAATAACTTCTTACTGTTATTTTCTATGTGCTGTTGTGGTATTTCATAAAATTGTATTCGTTTACTTCAAGAAAATTCGGATACTTAAAGATTGAGCACTTTGCTGTGTTAAATAGAAAGTTTAAAAAAAAAAAAAACAAAAAAAAACCCGGCAGATCACACATTTCAAAATATCTGTGGCAATTGTTCAATTATCCAAACACGCCCTCTGCAGGACAAAGAACAACTGTAATTACCAAGTTAGAACGAAATGTACTGATATGGGAGGAGTATGTTATGCTTCGTACCCAAATTTAACTATCTATTTAATGTATCTGTAGATTGGGGTGCGGTCTCCATTTCGAATTAACCTTAAGTAAACGACTCTTCTTCTCCAAATGTAAAACGGAAACTTGAATTTCTTAAATACAGGAGAGCGAATGTTACTAGAAAAAAAGGCGGAAGATGTTCAATGCTACATAGATTATTTATCCTCTGACGATGTCAATGAAGAAGAGGACAAAACTGGGTTGGCATTTAGAGCAAGAAAGTTCCCTCAGGTGTTTAAAATTACAACACAAGCGCAGAGAGCGAGTTTCTTTTCAGTAGAGTTGGTTTCGTCATTTCAGAAAAGAGGAACAATTTTTCTCCTAATCATAATTATGGTTGATCTTTCCGTCATTTACAATCAGGTATGAGAGTGATATCAATTATGTCATTAAAGGTGTTCAATGACACGCATTGAAATAAATCCTTACAAGCCGTCACATATACTTGAAGCCTCCGTATAAATCATAATGCACTAAATATAGATTCAGAGTATACTTTAATGTCAGTTTTTTTTTTTCGTCACTCTTTAGACTGGTTTTTGATGCAATCCTTCCATTCCTTCCTATCTTCTGCTAACCTCTTCATGTCTACATATCCCCTACAAACCACGCCCTCAATTATCTGCTTCACATATTCTAATCTCTGTCTTCCTCCACAGTTCTTACCTTCGACTGTTCACTCCACTAATAAATTAACCAATCCAGCATTTCTCAAAATATGAACTACCAGCCTGTCTCTTCTTTCTGTAAGCTTCTTCCACAAACTTCTTTCCTCACGCATCATTTCCAAAAATCGTTCATTTCGTACTTTGTCTGACCACTTAATTTTCAGCATTCTTCTGTAGCACCACATTTCAAATGCTTCAATTTTATTTCTTACTGATATTCCTAAAGTTCATGTTTCGCTACCATAAAGTGCCACGCTCTTCACATAGAGTTTTAAAAACTTCTTTCTAATTCCTAGATCAAGGTTTGAAACTAAAAGATTTATCTTTTCGATTAAGACTCTTTTTGCTATTGCTATTCTGCTTTTAATATGATTCTTGCTTCGCCCATCGATTTTAATTTTGCTTCCCAAGTAGCAGAATTCAGTTACTTGTCCTATTGCACCCGATCCTATTTTTATATTTAATCTACTGTGATTGGTATCATTTCTGCTACATTTCATCACTTTTGTCATGCTTTCATTTTTATTCAGTCCAAAATCATTCTTCAGTATTTTGTTCATGCCATTCAGTAACTTCTCAATATCCTCTGCCCCTTCTGTTAACAAGACAATGTCATCTGCAAATCTTAGCATACTGATAGTTTTTCCCTGAACACTTATGCCGCATGAAAATTTTTCTTTGACTTTCTTCTACATACAAGTTGAATATTAACGGGGATAGGCTACAACCTTGTCTCACACCCTTTTTGACTGATGTTTGTCTCTTATGGCACTCTACTTTTATTATAGCCACTTGATTATTATATAGTTTATAAAGTATTCTTCTATCTCGATATTTTAGATCTGACCCCCAGTAACTGTAAGTAACTTATTTATATTTTGGATTTTATTAAATTGTGTTCTGATTACACGGTTTGTAATACTTTCAACACATATGTTTATCAAAAACGTTACTCATTATATCTACGGTTAGTAGAATATAACCAAAATATTGATAGTAGTCATTGATATTCCTATAGTTTCGAGAGTGCTCCTGCCGTGGAATCATGTCCTCTTTTCTCTGAACCCAACCTGGATGCGTGGCACGCGCGAGGAAGACACTGTTCGCGATTTCTGCACTGCCGAGCCTTCACTGTTCACCAAGCCTACGTTTGTCCATCGAGGTGGGGAAGATCCAGCGGTCACACTTGCCCGAGTCATAGGAATAACCGAGCGAGTTTGAGCCTGAGTAGAGGGAAATTTGCACGACACTAGTGCATGATAGGGAGGCAGATAAGACACGGATATTATATTCTAAACGGGAGGACGCGGGTTCGAATCACCGTCCGGACATCCAGATTTGGGTTTTCCATAGTTTCCCCAAATCACTCCAGGCGAATGCCGGGATGCTTCCTTAAAAGCGGCCATGGTCGAATTCCTTCCCGTTCATTGTCCCCAGTGCCATCCCGCCTCTAATGACCTTAGTCGTAGACGAGGCGTAAAAAACAAAAAAAAAAGGACAACTCATAAACGGAGGTACTATTGAGGGCTTCGTTACAACATTTAAGAAGATCGCAAAATACATAGAGTAACTTTACAAATGTCTGTTATGAATCAACGATAAGGCTTTCAAATTTTTATCTCGCGAGATTAGAGGGTTGTCTTTTTTGTATTATGTGCAAAAGGAATATAGATTTTCACTTTAATACTGTTGTGAATATGATGCTGCCTTCGCAAAAGATGGTAACAGTTATTGGGAAGGAAAATGATTACAACAAATACAGCAGTCTGGTGGGAGCAAATAAAATGACTCGCAAATAACAGGATAGTTACTAACATGCCATACGCCAAGTTAACTGATGAAAGGTTGTGAAGCACGTGTTCGCTCTCTGATTCCGTATTATCAAAGTTTTGTGATTGGCTGCCGAGATCACTTTAGTCATGAGTCCATTTTTTTCCAGATCACCACATCTTCATACACTCGGTTTATAATTCCTAAGGTAAGGAATAAAATGTAAAAACTGAGGAACTATAGTTTTCAGACTAAATGAACAGAAAATGACAGATAATCTCGTGGCAATTTTTTTTGTTGATTGACAACTCAGGTTAATATCAAAAAATTCAAATCACAATGATAAATGAAATAATTTTTCAGTGCAGCGGCGATACTCTTCATTTAATATTCATGATCCAAGTTAATGTACATCCAAAGAAAGAACAAATAATTTATTTCCATCCCCATGGTTCACAAAAATTCGTTCCTTTCTACAGATTAACGTGTTATATTAGTAGGCCTACATATTTTTTTGGTCTTTGAAGATTACCGTCTTTACCCTTAAATACCTCTGGAGTTTTATAGCATGCAGTCTCACTATCTTATAGGAGCCGGATTATGCTTATACCAGACACCAAACTGAATGCGGACAAAGATTGAATTGCTCGTCTTGCCAAAAACGCAAAGTGGTTGTGGCAATGTGGCATCTGAACGCAGCTAGAGGGTACGAAGCATTATTATTGTGATCCATAGCGGTAGCGCCGTTAACGCCGAATAATACAATAAATGATGCCATGGATATTTTCATGATAACTCTTTATTAAACATAACCACTAACTACTACTTCTTGATCTTGAACAGAAACATTTATTTTTTTACACGAATCGCAGCGCCACTGGACTCACAGCTAAAGAGATCTCTATAGGCAGTCACAAAACACCGATTATTCAGAATCAGAAAGCAAACATGTACTTCATAACCCATAAATACCACCATTTAAACGCTTGCTATACACATCACGCCTTATTTACAGAATTTGCTTGTTTTCCTTGCCTGATTAAATGAACAGATGTTTGATTTTCGTAGCTATTAATTATTATTAAGTTTGGTTTGTGTCTGTTAATTATTCGGGATTCATTCATTATTGGAGCACAGTAGAAATATGTCAAGTCGCAATAATCGAATCATAGTTACATGAAAAACTATTCCCTTTATTTATCCCACTGTTTGTAATTTACGCACCTTTTAATACAAATCCCATCTAAATCAGCAATTAATTAAAATAATTGGTGTATATGCATTACGTTATACCACAATACAATTTTTACTTCAATTTTTTAAGATAATATTATTAATTTAATGATTATTTTAGCTTCGTAAACAAATTCCTATCAAATATCAACTACAGTAGAACGAATGTCCTTGCTTCCCTTACTACCACAACTAAATCATTAGAAACTTACCAATGAAACATACTCCTTGATGACCCAACTCTGTAGCTAATATGTTTTAAAATGCTTAATATTCTCTCATCATTCAGTATGTGAAAAATTTATTATTTACAAATAACTCAAGCTCTAGTCATTACATACACGAGATAGTATTGATAGGGATGGGGGTTGGTAAGCAACGGGCAGGAATTCGACCATAACCAAATACCACTCAGCGTGGTTTAAATAAACTAATTTTCCAGTATATTGAATATAAGAAACTGAAAAAATAATGAAAGGACACCTTCGCCACTCAGAGAAAAAATCCTCAGTGTCATAAACTGGTTGAACTTCGTTGTGGCAGATCTTCACATCTGAGGATAGATTAAAGCGTGTAAGCATTCGTCGGAAAAAAATAAGACTTTTTATGGCTTTGAGCCGAGGTCATTAGAGACTGGAAAAGGCTTAAGGGCAAGGACAGGAAGGAATTGAGCCGTGGTCTTTTGAAAGAACTGTTCCGGTATTTGCCTGGAAAACAAAGATTTGCATGGTCGGACTATCATTCAAACCTGCATCCTTCCGAATGCGACACCAGAGCGTCATCGCTCACTCACCTCGCGGTAAAGCTACATCTGGAGTAGTAAATATAATCATTTAAATGCTCGAAACATCATCAGGATACTTGGCAGGATACTAATAAATCGAACTGGAACCTGCTTCATCTCATTTTGCGTAGTGATGAAATGACATTTCAAACTGGAATAATATTTTGGAAGGTAATAGAGATTATTGTTAATTCTCATGATAGTGTACATTATTTTCTCTGCACGGAGAAACTTAAGTTACAATATGTTCCTCTGACATAGTTGAAGAGAGTCCTTGTTCCACAACAATGCAGTAGCTCAAAAAGATGATAATGATTTCTTTAAGAAACATAGACATTGATTAGCCGCTTATTTCCTACATTGCAGTGAAGGTGATCGTTAATATAATGACATACGTGTAACAACAAGAGAGAAATAGGTAGGTGAATGATTTAAGGATTCCTTTTTGTTGAACTGAGAAATTTTTTGTCTTAACTAGTGCGAAATACATTTGAAGTTAGATTTCACATCTTCAAAGTATGCGGAAAATAAGTGTTTGGACATTGTAATGCGCTTACTTAACCATACAATATGAATGCTCTTTCCAATAAATCTTCTTTTTCTTTTTTTTTTTTTTTAGTGGATGGTGAAATTATGAATACACTGAACTGGCCTCTTACTTTTGGTGCCTTGCAATATAAACGTTGGGAGGGAGAAATTAATTAACTTGTCGGATTAAAAGTTTTTGGAAAATTCAAGTTTTCCACTTGAACTACTGTTTCTGGCAGCGGGAATAATTATTCGCACAAGGTATTACAAGTTTATATCATACATGTGATCAGCCTTTTATGTTTAATTCTGACGTGATTTCATCTCTATTCTATAAGTTTTATAACTAATCTTCTTCTTTATTCGCACTGAACACGATCGTGTGCTTAATAGACAGCATGAATATATTACGTAATGAATTTGTGCTGAAGATAACATAGGCTACCTTAACTTCATAAGTAGACGTAACGTAACATTTCTGAGTGGATCTCATCTTAAAAATCTTCTACTTTTATACAGATCACTGATCAGATCGCTAGTTGACAACGGCTAATCTTTATGTTAACGGTAGAAAAGGTGCTCCACAGATGTTTGACAGATTGCAGTACAGCTGTTTCAGTACATATGTAGGAGCTATGAGATCCACTCTCACAAATACTTGATATACCTGGTGGAATCCTTAGACATGCTTCTACACTTAAAAAGAATTCAGCTGTTAGAAAAGTTTGTGATGCATAAAATAAATATTAAATCTCACCCAGTGAGGGAACGGATGGAAATTTTAAAACAAGTGGTGGGGAAAAGTTTCAAACTAGCATCCAACGGCACACCACGATGTACCATTATTAAATGCGTATTTTTATTGAGAAGAAATCAATTATTTAAAAGAGAAATTTATGCAGTTTAGCTTACATCTACACGAACGGTTCCAAGATGAACTGAGAGAACAGAGTAGGCTGCGCATTATATTGGCCGATATCACAGTATTTTGCACTATATTCGCTATCGGATCTGGAGTCAGTTTTCTTAGCAGAAGAAAAAGTGATACTAGAGGTAGTGAAATATAGCCGAAACTGAAGTAGTATTCCATGAGCGTAATCATTAGTATCGAGAATCCTAGCTGGGACATAAGGATGATAACAATAATAATAAACATTCTGCATGAAATATAAATCAAAAACACAAAGGGTATTACAGCAAGTTCCAAGTGGGTCCCATCACGCAAGGGAATCAAATTTAATGAGTATGACGACCGGCTGGCGAAGGAAGCTGTCATGTGCGGACATAGACAAGACTTAAAAAACCCCCTCGCCCTCAGAATTCTACCAGACCATTAAACAGCGAACAAAGCAATTATGGCAAACGTAATGGAGCAATTCTTTACAGCAAATAGATTCGCACTACGGCCGTATACAACCAATCATCCCCGCGAAGCCTTGCTACTATAACTGGAATGTTAACAGGCGCTACCGCTGCATCACATGCATTACCAGAAGTCGATTCCACAGTGGTAACTTCGCCAATCATTTAATTCGAACACGGCTTAGAGAAAGTCACCAAAGCATCTGCTCAGACACAGCAGTGAGAGACTTAAACCACTTTTATTTCCTTGCCATAAATGTAGATTACCACAGTCCAAATGCTGAAAGAATTATTAATAATATATATATTATAATTTTTTCAACAAAAGCGACTATTTTGCCGTCATCTAACGACAAAAACATTCACAAGACGTTAATGGCATATTTTGAAGATGAAAATAAATTTATTTGCGTTTTCCTTATATGACCTATCTTTATATATAAAGATGAATGTTTGTTTGTTTGTTTGTTAGTTTGTTTGTTCTTCAGACAAATCCACATTTTTCATCCGATCTCGATGAAACTTTGCACACTTATCCTTTGAAACAAGGAGAAAAATACTGTCTACATTTGGTTGAAGAATTATGTGTATAAATAACACATATTGTCTCATAACTTCGAAATACGGCGATAGACAGACACGTTGGATGTAGACGTCAACGTACTGTGTTTCCGTGTACTGGACTGCCAGCTCAGTGGTTAAAGCGCTTGCTCACGAACGTCGTGGTCTCCGGTTCAAATCTCCGTGGAGGCTAAGATTTTTTTAAAAAAAATATTTGATCGTAAGAATCAGGCCTGGCCCGTAGGTTATTCGGATTGAATGTTTAACTGTAGATATTAGAAAGTTAGGGGTGCAATGCAAGGCAAATCGTAGGTAGTCTTGCAATGTTGTAGGTGTAAATTTTTTACGTTATAATGATCCCTCAGGTGTTGTTCGCAGTCAGTGTGTGAGTGTGAACCACAGTAATATTAATATAAATACGGAAGTAAGTCTCTGTCTTTTTGTTACGTTTTGACGACTCGATGACTATTTCGTTGTGATGGAATTTTATATGGAAATCTGTATGAAGGGCACAGGATATTTTTCAAAGTATAATTAACAATTGTAGTCACGAAATTTTGAGACCTTATCGAATGGTGACAGAAATATGTTGGAAATTGATTCTTTTTAAGAGACAGGTTCGACGGTACAATGATATAGTGTTAACTTTTCTGTCATATTATTCCGACTCGATATTGTTTGGGACCAATCCTTTCTATATTTAATTCTGGCAAAAACATTCTTAATCTACGCGTACGAAGTCGCGGGTACGGGCTAGTATATGATAAAATTTGATCCCTGAATCATCTTTTCTTTTAACGCACGAACATTATTTTGCATTATGTACTATGTATCTGCATATACCGTGTATTCTTTTCAATTGTATAGTGATCAGTTTTGACTAATGACTGGTAGAATTTTCATAAGTGTTTTACTCGAACTTACATAATTATTATTATTAATTGAAAATTATAATTAACTGAAAATTCTGTTGTACACAGCAAACTTTTGTAAAAGGCTGGCTGTAAGGCCGATAAGGCGAAAAGCCTTTATATGAATAACAGTTATTTGGCAACAATTAAAATTTATTTTTAGCTTTCTTCTATATAAATGGAAATTTATACTGTTTCCACAAACAATGAAAATATTACTCATGATACGATTAAATCTATACAGGTAGAACTGAAATTATATAAATTATCTTCTGTACTACTATGTTTAGTTTTGTTTCATACGTTGAAGCAAATAGGAAATACCTCAGTTTAACGCGTTTTAGTGCATGTTTAGGAATAGTTAAAGTGTTAAATGTATAGTTGTGTTAAAGTATGGGTTCACTGATTGAATACTAACTGTCGCTATCGCTTGTAACTGGAAATATAAATACATTTTCAGTTATAAATATATTTTAAGATCCATAAACTGGATATATGCCTGACAACGACTCAAACAAGTAATGATTTCATAAAATAGTAATCTCCTTTTGATAACTATATTCCTGTCATACAAAGCAGCAGATGTCTAATTTACATGTATTTTTGGATAGGTAGGGCTGGTAAAGCTAGTAGCTAGTTTTTAGAAACCAATATATTTTTTAATCACTCTTGTCATTAATCACAGAAGCGCAACCTGTTTTTTAATAGACTTTATCCATTCATTGTATATTCTTTCAGAGGTCTTGGATATGCAAATCTAAATTGTTATTTAAAATATAATCAAATAATATTGATAGTAGAAACGCGGAAACAAAAACAAAGCCACTATCAAACTTGATCCAAGCGAAGATTGTTAGGAAGAAAATATGAAACAGAACAAAAGATGCTACTGCACTACGAAAGAGAGGACTTACAGTACTAACGTATTTTAGGACGCATAATTCCCGGCATCCTTAAGAAACATATTAGCAAATACGTATAACGTAAATCTTTTAATGTTTAAATATCAACAATTCACGTAGCATGGTGGGTGAGCGGTAACGTTCTGGTCTCGCATTCAGATAGACGCTGATTAGATTCAGATTTCTGTTTTTCTAAATCACTCCGGGTGAATGCTACGATTGTTCTTTCAAAATCTAATTACCGAATTCCTTTCCGATCTCAGTCCTCTCGTCCTTACGTTGACGAGGCTTAAAACCGTAAACCCTATCAACACTAAACAACTTTTTTCACGGACTGGAAATGAGGAGGATGGATAATTTTCAAACTGGTTAAAGAACAATTTATAGCTGATCTTTCCTATAAAGGCGTATTGTGAAAGAAGAAAGCCTTCGCAATATTTATATAATTTCGTAGAACATACGCCTCGGTCTATTTGACAATTGTCATAGCGCGCAAGGATTACACACTGTGAATTGCAAAGACTGTGGCAAATATTACATGCAGTTGCTTTAATTTTTTTTTTCTGGACACAGTTTACATAGTAAAGGTTGGAAAATTACACACCTACCAAAACATTAGATTTACAGATCAAAATAACACCGTGACGAAACACGTTTATGTTATTTAGTTGAACCCTCTATGATTTTTGGGACGTCAACAACAATAAAATAATACTTATATTATTTTTAAGTCATGTTACTTCCTCGGTTTTTTTTATTGTTATCATTGCATTCCATATACTTTGTTGAAAACAATTTTTTTGTATCGTCTGTCATATATGTGGCTGAGAACAAATATCTCTCTCCGTATATTAAGTGGGAACAGAAAATTTGCGTTGTTGATTAGATGCTCAGTGATAGTTGACAAAGTCTGTGGACGTTTTTAGCAAATCTTCCCAATATAACACGTCAGAAACATCATTGATCTATCCGAGAGAAATGATTAACCTCTTTCTTTTATGTAGTTCCTTTCCCGTGGAACTCGCAGTGAAGTGAGCTCTGACTTGGGGAAAATTAATAGCTAAGACCTTCAGAGAGAGAGCCATTAGCAGATGATCGTTAATCAAAACTGTAGGAGAAATATGGCTATCAAACTTCGCTGGATGGTTTGTTGCATTAAGAAACTTCCTGTTAATTGTAATTACTGCGGGCAAGCTACATATTCACCAGGAACATTAATACTGTTGCCGCTGGTAGAATCAAAATGTCTCCATATTTTGTAAAAGTTTAATCCTCCCAAATTAGCTGTTAGTAAGACTTTATATATTTATGTGTTAAAAGAAGTTAGTAAACCTGTAAATATAGCCTGAAGACTTTTTCTGATTTTTTATTTTCCTCGTAACGTCTGTGAAAATCCAAATATTTCGGAGTAACAGCTAAAATTTTGTAAGAACAAATTTTCCGCGGCCATGTAAATAAATAAACTGTTTTCAGGCTGCCAGCCGCATGTAATTGTCCCATTCATTGGAGCCCATTGCTGCCCTCATTTTCTACTAACTGTATTATTGTAATAATTGTTGTGTTTTTTGCAAAAAAATTTGTTTTTATATTTTAATCGCCAAATTTTATTTTTGAAATTTACCATAAGATTGATATATAAATCACTACTGAAAAATCAGCACCATGAAAATAAATCTAAATCTCTTCCAATGAACATATATCTATGTCTAAGTAATTAAAACAAAAAGTGCATCACATAAATTTCTGAATCAATCAAAAAAGACATGCAGAAAAGTCGATATCAAGTTTAACAATAATCAGATATTATTATTTTAAGATAAAACAACAATAACGATTTTTAATTTTTGAACTTGCAAAAACAATTCCTTTCGTATTTGCATGATATGAATTTTACAATTTACCATAAAAATTATAACATATCGTTCATGTTACAAGAATCTTAATGTAATACATTAAAATGAATAAAGGAACTTAAGTCAGTAGTTTTTAAAAATTTAGGTATTCTCTATAAACTACATCGGTTACTCTGCGTACATGAAAAAATACAAAGCAACATAAATATCTTTGCCACCGTATAAAGAAAGAGACCACACCAGACCGCAACAGTCTTTGATCTCTCAGCTGTCTTGCAGTCAGAAGTTCCGCTGCTTCAGTTACGTGTTAATAATTCTGACTGTAAAGTTTTCATTTCCATGCCAGCGTTACACAGGAGAAATGAGTTCCTCTGTTCCGAACGAGAATTTTCAGCATTACGAGCCATCTTTGCGCTCTCGCGTCTAACTTCAATAGTTAAAAAATAATGTCCACCATCATCACATTCTCACTAGATGAGCGTATTAAACAACACACATCATTTTTAAAAAATCGTTATTTCTTTTATTACTTCCGCGGTCGTGGTTTTGGTTGTCCGTGTGGCTTTATTCTGTAGCCACAGGATGACGGCTGAAATACCAGTTTTCAAAAAATTGGAGCGATTCCACCGAGACAACCAAGATAGCAAAGTTCTTTTTTATTGAAGAAAATTGTTGACATTAGATGTTAGCCATTAAGGTGTAGCAAAAACAGTTCTGCAGTAATAAGCTGAACTGTAAAGAAGATGCGTCAGCTGGTAAACATGACAAGAAATCCTCAATACTATTTGTAAAGTAAGTAATAGTTTTGTACCTAACTCAGTCACCGAGATATAAAGTTTTACGTGGAATCTGATCCATTGAGGAGATTTGACGTACTTCTCCCCACATTGCCACTTGTGCAAGACGGATTAAGGACTTTTAACAATGACAGCCGAGATAAGGATTCCAAACTGTTACTTTTGAAAATCAGCCAGATACCTTACCAATAAGCCAGCAGACAACTTCCACGTCAACTGGTAACAGATGAAAGTGCAGTATCTAGGGCAAAGTTAAATAAAATTTCCCTTTTATCCTTGTTTTACTCATTTCTGATCATGTATGGAAATAGGGAACGTACTGTTTTAACATCCTCTGTAACTTGCGAATGATAATAATAATGATTAGAAATCACGTCACTAGAGTAGTATTACAAAGTGCGACAGAAGGATTGCAGAATAGTAACATATAGATCTGTCCATCCTTTGTTTTAACACTTACATTTTTCTGTTAGCTGAGATAAGATGCCATGCCCTAGTTGTATGATGATGCTGTCTCGTTTAATTCAGAAGATTTCTTTAATAAATAAATACGATTTTCAGAGATAGACAAAATCTGCTAAATGGAAAGATGCCACAAAAACTGAAGGATTAATAAACATTCGTTAGCTCTTTTTTACGTTTCATCCCCTCCCCCTGCTCCCCGTTAAAGCTCAGGACATGGGCTGCTGTAGGATCACAGGGACCATTTCAGCCAATGAGGGATGGTTTCGGGAGAAAAAGTGGAATTTTTTATCATTTTTTAAGTGTCAAAATGTAAAATTACTACATCTTCATAACAACATTTGAATTATTCGTTATATCGTATTCTACCATGATGCACAGTTTGGGCTACCATCGGACTAACTAACCATGCTCCATTTTATTACACTTCTTCTAATAGCTTCTGCGTAAAGTTCTCAGAGGTTTTCTCCAAGGAAATTTCAAAATTTTCAATAATATCCAAATAATTTTCTTGCATGTCTGCCAGGAATCCTTGCCATTCTGTTCAATTTACATTGTATAGTTCAGCGTTCGTACAGCTAACCTGACAAATGCGTTGTGTCTTCTTGGGTGGTTGAAATATGGGGGTTTTAATTGTAAGACAGTTATTTCATTATTCGCTGGTAGGTCAGTTGATACCAAGGCGTTCATTACTCAAGTACAGATGGTATATTAACATATCTAGTTACCACATTGTTCACCTTTGTCAGAAGCAACGAAATGTATGATAAAGGAATTATAATTCGGATGGAATGGTTTAGGGAAACTATAGTAAACCGAAATCAGAATAGCAGTATGGAACATGATCCCTTGTCCTCCAGAACGACAAGTCAGAACGAGATCGGAATGCTTCCCCACCCTGAAGGAAATGCGTTGAGAAAAGAACAGGAAGACTTTCAGCCACGTCCTTTTAGAGGCGTCATCGCGGTATTGTTTGATTACGCGGCCCAAGGGCCACCGCGACCATAATAGCGGTCCAAAACGCAGAGGTCAGCCATACCTAAATGGAAGATCCTACTCTTTAAGAAAATTACCACATTCCGAAGGTGAGTATGAGTTGTTAACGTTACATCGGCCACGTTTTAATTATTCGTTACGGATCTGATATTTTATTGTTTCGACCACAAATGAGTCTTTTTAAGAATTTTGTGTGTGTTTTTTACACTTAATAATTCATAATCATCAGTAACAAATGAGAGTGATACCAATAAAATTGAAATAGAGATGTTACGTTTCCTAGTTGATGCTGGTGGCTAATAAATAGGTATCGTCAAACAAGAAGTCTATCATTATAAATGATACTATGAAAAAACAAATCATATCATTAAATCGAATGTATAAAGTGTTTTAGAAGTGAATGTTAGACTTACTGTTAGGTGGAAGATCTCACATCAGTCATGGGTCTACACTCACCTAAAAACAGAAAAAAAAATCATATTTAGTAATGATTCCTTCAGGAGGCCATATCACAATTAAAACACGATACGTTAAAAGATCTTACTGACAAGTTGGTTTAAACAGTGGTTTCATTCATTTTTTATCTCTAAAAAATGAAAAGCCGAAAAAAAAACAAATAGTTCAATTCTTAAAAAACTCAAGAATAGGTAACTTTTGACTTTCCTATTTCTTTTCCTTTAGAGTAAAGCTTTCAATACAAATCTCTCTTGATCTGCATTGCTTTTTTTTTTTTTTTTTTCAGTTCCAAGTTCTCAAATGATGATATTTATATTGTTTCAACACTGATTTAATAATAACAGATTGTTTATTTTATTTAAATAGCTAGCGGCTTCTTTGTCATGTTAAAAAATGTTTCCCAGCTGAATTAAACGAAACAATTTTTAATGATAACCTGCCCTATGAATAGATAGAAAAACTTATATACGTGCCTCTTGGTTTCCGCTGAGAGAAGTTTATTGTACTAATTAATGCCCACTGTAGTCGTTTCCTGAGTAAATATGAAATATTAACCGTAGAGTTCCATCATTTATGAAACTACACTATCATCGAACAGTTTCTGTAATCAAATATTTAAGTGGAAGTGTACAGTACTTGGCGACTGGAGAACTTGAATCTTCGAAAGCATCACTGCGATTAGTGTAACTCGTAATCGTCTGGGTTGCAAATTCCGTTGCATGTCATACGAGTACAGCGCCTTTGCCTTGTCGATACGCCACTCTTTCGGTATCGACTGTCAGCATCGACAAAACCAGCTCCACGAAGCGATTTCTCGTTGCGTGAGCCACCCGAGTACCGTCCAGTTTTAATTACAGAGCCCGTGTTTGCAAAGACCCACAGCCGGAATTTCAGCTAATGGGTTTCTATTCGTGTAGCGGAATAATTGAGTGGGGCTTCGCGATACGCCATAGCCCCGATAAGGGTAGCCTTATCAATCAATTAATCTCGTCGGTCGACTTTTGGGACCGACAGATGTCGGTTTCTGCTCGTGGCCCCTTGCCTGCTAACAGAAAGGTTGGAGCGGGTGGCGAGAACCACTGCATTCAGTTGCAAGCAGTCCCCAATTAATCCGTAGGCTTCTGCATTGTGAAACCTCAATTAGATATCAATACTTGCAGTCAACCTTTAAAGATCAGAACATCAACTACTTTGAGAAAATACGAAAATGATTCGAATAAATAAATTGTCATAAAAAAAAACGAGAGAAAATTATGGGATAATACTAGTATCAAAGCTCAAAGTTATGTTGAACTTTATAAAGTTTTGTTTAAAATATCCTAGGTATAACAAAATGTACTCCCCTATAATAGTTTGGTAACAGATTATGGAGGACCCTTAGAGACCATTCCACGAATTACCTACTGAGCACATTCGAAGACAGCGAAATTCATTGCAGTATTATATCTTAGCATATTCGCAAATTACAGGTTATTGATCAATGAGGTAAAAAGGTAAATTTATCGGATTCAGTCAGTTTTATTTAATATACGAGTTGCCAGCCCACAAGATGAGCGCATGCAAGTTGCCGGTACGAGTTCTTGCAACTTTCTGTTATCAGTCGAATGAAATATCAGCCGCAGTCAGAGTCTATTAGAACTGAATGCACTGTGGCTCAGTCCAACAGCGTGGGCACATGACTAAGTAATGAGTTTACATTTGTTCAGTGCTGAAATCTTATGAAAGCCGAACCCCATTTCGACCATGACGACTTTACGTGGAGTTATTGAATTAATAATGTTGACCTACACGTGTCTTTGCCAGGACTCCATTAAGTCTCGCCGTCACCTTAGACTCGACAACATCAAGGGTAGTTTATTCAGCTAATAGTTCAATCTGATATTACATAGCTGAGCTGTGAACTTCGACAGAAAACGCATCCAGTTACTGATTATACAATTAAGTTCTGTAAAAGCCTAAGACGAGTGGGTCTTCATAAGGGCTGTATTTTATAATTTAAGAATATGTTAAAGGGTTTATTATAAATGCTTTTTCTGTCTTTATACTGTCCCATTGTCTGTGTTAGCGTAGTTTCATGCAAATAATACAAATTCTTCAATGAGTGAATTACCGTATCCGAGTATAGGCGGTTATAGGGCGGGATGTTTAAGTTTCCTGGGATCGTTTCCCGTTGCCTTTCCCAGAGCGAGCGTTCATGAATGTCTTTGGTTCGAATTTATATTATTACGTTGAACTAATATCTGGAATTATATTCTATCTGACAAAAGAAAATAAGTGTTTTCAATCACCAAACGAAGTATATCCGCGGAGCAGAGTCTAAAAGAAATATTTATGAAAGAGTTAGTTATGTGATAACAGTTATAGTCTCTGGACCAGAGATTACCTTGGCGCGAAGTTAACGGAGCCCACTGTTTTGAACATATATGATTTGAGGTAGGTTTTTCTGTGTAGTGGATGCTAGATAAAAAATTAATGCTGTTGGTTGCTATTATATTGGGATTATAATTTATTAAATAAGAGCATAAAAATAGTAAAATTGTTCGGTAATAGTGTGCTTTGCTTTCAGTCGGTAACAATAAAGTCACATTGTAAGTGAATGTACAATTAGTGAAATTCATGCACCTGGAAAAGTTGTCTTGCCAGAATTTAATTCATCGCCTAAACCATTAGCATCAGTCGTGTTGGGTGTGAGCCAATAATTGAATATCGTTATAATTGTCATTTGATATTTTTCTAATTATAGCATCAAAAAAATATCCAAATTTATTTAATAAGCGAAGCGGTTTTGATGGATGCTTAGTGTTAGGTATTGTTGTATTTGGATTTGGATTGTTATGGTTAGCAAGCAGTGCAAACACCGGAGGAGGGTGGAGCGGCTATAGGCAAAAAGTTACTGTCTAACTTCATCATATATAAAATCCTATGCATGAGTAAACATAATCTTCACTGACAAAACATTGGACATATTCAGGCAATATTAACACTATATGGTATTGAGATGGATTGTTATACTTTTAGTTACGTTTCATTCTGATTCTTTGCGAAATAATCAAACTTCTACATTTCTCTGCGAGATGTAATTATGTTTTGTTCACCGCAATTATTTCTGGCCAATTTTGCTCATACTTGCAGTAAATATTTTTGGGTATACAAGAACTTGTTTTGCATTCTTAGCAATCGGTAGGTAAAATGGAGTATTTTCATTTTGATGTGAAGCTGGAAAGCTGATAAATTAATGATAAATGTAACCAAAAATTGCTGAACGCGAATCAAGCATCCTATTAGTTTTTTGCCCCACTGGCGTTGTGTTAATTGTGACATAATTGGTTTAAGAGGGAGATCCATACTTTAATATCCTAAGTGATCGATGCTGCTGATAGTATCCAAAATTTCTTTGATTGTTTATGTTTGAATTATGAGTAAAAATCTCAAATTCCGCTTGGACGAATTCACGGGTACAGCTAGTTGTAAGTATAAATGACTGTGATGTTATGTGTGTTCAGTGTAGAGTGTTATTTTTGTTGTGGATGAGAGATGAAAGAAAGGATAGGATGAAACCAGATGCAGGTCCATTCAGAAATATTCTTTCAGAAGTTACAAAGTGAGCCAATTAGCTTGAAGTTCACATCCGATGGGATGATCAACGTGAACATTGTCGTATGCTCTCATTACCCACTATTGAGAGGTTTGGACTTAGCACAGGAATAGAGACGTTACCACTTACGGGAAAATTCACCGCGCGGATGGAAGGTTACGACAACACTCACGGCATCGGCGGTCCGGTGGCGTCACCAAATACTGTGATTCTCCGAGCGTCGCCACGAATTACGGTAATCTCTCTTCGGTACCAGTGCTTACCTACTCGCGGTAGTGGAATAAGAGGAGACCAGTTCACGAGCAGTTCGGGAGAGTTCAGAGTTTGGAATTGCCGTAGATTCGGATCGTCGCCTTCGGGGTCCTCGACTAGTGGCCCTAACGAATGCTTTCGGTCTGATGCGCTGCTCACCCTCTGTCGAAGCTGCTTTAAACAATTGCGCTTAGTCTCCTGCGTAACAAGTTAATTTATAGGAACTGTACATTAACCTGTTATTCTCCTGTATGCATCTTATCTGAAATTGTAACTTTGCTCATATTACAGTATCCGTATACACACTATAAACGCCGCAAATGTTACTCCTTATCGAATAGCTAAGGTGATCTCAAACAGTCTAACTATCGATACTCGCAATACTGCTAGGGGATGTTAAGTCTAACTATTCCTCTAGCCCAATACCCCAGAGCATTATCTCAGGCGTGTCTGCGAGGCCACTAGAAAGGGTTTCCAGTTTGTTTTGCTCATCTGGTGCAACTAAAAAAAAACATTTTTGGCATAAGTATTTAGATTTATTAAATCATTATCCGAGCCAGTTTTTATTTCCTTACTACATTTAAGTCATGAAATGGTCCATCTCAGTCTTTTGTTTACTTGCTTCATGTGTTTAACACATACACTGTAGTGTTTTTTAAACACAAAAACATGTTTCATTTTTGTAAGCATACCATTAAACATCAGCAAAAACAACAAATTACGCTTGTTTAGTTGGCACACAAACATAGCAGACGGGAAAAAATTCTTTGCTTACAAAAATTAAACATGTTTCTATATTTTAAAAAAAAAAAAAAAAAACTATTGGCTGTGTGGAACACAGAAAGTAAGTAGAGGAAAGACTGGCCTTGAACGTTTCCCAACTGAAATGTAATAAGGAAATAAAAACTGACTCCGATTATGATCTAAGGGTTATGCCAAAGCCAAAGTTTTTATTTTAGCTTCACCAGAAGGATGAAAAATTAATAGCAACCCTTTATTAGTATCGCAGCTACGGGAAAAGGTCTAAATATCAAAATTTTATCTTCAACCTACTGCCCATGGGTGTTAATTATGACAGATATAGCAGAAATCCGTAAAAATGTCACTTAAGCATATGCGGGGAACACAACAGTAATATAACTTGGTAGATTAAGTAATAGTTTATGTCTTTGCCGCATTAGTTATGAGATTATTTTCTTACGTTAACATAGCTTACGTGTCTCAGAGTAGCGTGTTAATACGTTCATTTACCTGACTTAAGAAGCATTTAAACTACCGCCCTTTGATCTAAAGTGCAGACATAACCTTAAACATAGCTTGTAGTAACTAGTCAAAGTCGAATCCACACTATGAGTCCATAATACTGATAAAAATGCGTATAATATTATTTGCTTGGAGACGCAGAACAATAGGTTCACCTTCTAAGTTTGGTGAGATAGATAAATGTTGGATGTAGTCTCCCGAGAAGACTACATCCATTCTCAACGCCGATTTTTTTTTTTTAACTGCTTAACGTCTCCTATAACAACTAGGTCTTTAGAGACGGGAAAGGATGGGGGGCAAGGAATGGGAAGGAATTAGGCCATGGCCTTTTGAAGGAAGCATCCCGGCATTCACCTGGAGTGATTTGGGGAAACCATGGAAAACCCAAATCTGGATGCCCGGACGGGGATTCGAACCGCCATCCTCCCGAATGCGAGGCCAGAACGCTAGCCGTTACACCACCACGCTCGGTCTCAACGCCGAGAAAGATTTCGTTCCTATATAGATAAATGTTATAGATTTAATGGCTCAACAGAAATTATAATTAAACTAGTTTTATATATTCATTTTTTTTATCATTGCGTTTCAAAATAGAAATAAAGGTATTTTAACGAGAAAGCAAATAATTTTACTGTAAGAAAGTTACTTTAAATTATTTACATTCTCGTCAATTGTAATAGTTACAGGCTTTCGTAAATCCATTTATTATGGATAAGTTAAAAAAAGACTGTTACTCTGTAATAACGTTACGTATGCTTTCATAACACCAATAGCTGCTTCTGTTAATGACTAGGAACAAACCTGTGTAACCACCATAATTATTTCAGCCCTGTCGAAAAAAAATGCTTGTAAGAGATTTAAGCTTAACTGCTTTTACCTAAGTAATAGCGGCTGAAAGAAGGTTGTTTAGTTACCTGAAGCAACTTGCCGCCTTCCAAGATTTTAACTCCCGCTCCACTTTCCCAAAACGTGCACTAAAACTATACAAAATTTATAATTTTTGTGGGACAATTACATCGGGGCTGGCGAGTGTTTGTGCCCCCACCAGTGGCCCGCTTTGCCCTTTGTCGGGGCCGTCCCTGTGACGCGAGCCTTAATCACCTGGTGGCGGGCTCGGTAAACATCTCTCCACCCTCGCCGCGAGCCTAGCCTGCGAGGCTACACGTAGCGGCGGGCTCGGCTGCACTATTAATTCACGACCCAAGCCAACCAGCCACTGCCCCGCCACCGGCTATTCACTTCCGCACATTCATTCCCCGCACAAAACTCTTAAAATATTTCACGAGTCATTTCAAGCGCAGACGCTGGTAAAGCAGGCGGGAAAAGGGGTAAAAATCACCCCTCCTCCCACCTTCACTCCCAACCTACATTTACTTTTGCCCGTTACTATAACGTTTCTTCCCCAAAGGGGAGGGGAAACGATGAAGAATGGAGGGTAAGGAGCGGCAGCTTTTGTATACGCTTTTAATCTTAGTTATTCTGACAGAAACGGCGGCGGTGTTTCGGGCCACCCGTAGTATGCCGGTAGTGCCACATCATACAGTGGATACCTGTAAATCTCGGTAGGCAACTTTGAAACAAAGAAAATCAATTAGGTATTCTAAGAGTACGAGCAGTGTCTGTCTTACACTAAAGAAAACTACATGACATGAAAGTATTATAGCTTTACCGAACAGTAAGATAGTTGCTACGTTTATTGATGATAGATTATTGTTTTTAGGTTAATCTGCAGCAGACTGTGTTCATAAAGTTTAAAATTCTTCTTTTCTGTAGTGCTATTCACCACATATACTCTTATGCAGATCAAACGCTCAGAATTAACGATTTTATTCCATATGTGACAAAAAATTTCGACTCTGCAATTTAAATGACTGAGAAGTCTACTTAAAACGGAACGTGGTTCCTAAATTCAGAGCTGCAAATAGGTTTTATATTAATCTTTCCACTCAGGCAAGTAAGTTTTCCTCGATGGAGAGGTAAGTAGATACGTAACATTTCTAAATATCATAATCGTCAATCTCACAGCTATCTTCATCAGTGGATAGAAGATTCTTCCGAAAGCTTGTTTTGTAGTATTTCCAGATAGTTTTTACCATTCGACAATGCATTTAAAGTATTTTAATTGTATAAATTTATATTCCATGTTTTCATCAGATACAGGGCGTTCGCCGGAAAACGCTACCCTCCCAGTCTGTTGCCGTCGGCAACTTGCTCGGTCAGTCCAGCCAGCAGTTTCCGCCACACGGCACCGTGAATCACCGCACTGTTTAACACCTCCGCTGCCCCAACAGTGCAGTGCAGTGACCCTTACATTGTTAAGAACGGTTTCTTTGCATTGTAGATAGTTTGTGACTTCAGTCTCTTATTAATCAGTGTTGTGAATAAACGTTTCTTTGCGGTTTGGCTGGTTTGGGGCTTCATACTCTTATTAATCTGTACCGTGTTTGAGTGTGAGTAAAATTATGGTACGTTACAGTTTGCAACAAAGAATATTACTCTACGATACATATGTGAAGAAGAAGTCGTTTAAAAAATGTCGCAGTAAATTTCGTCGCGAATTTCCTGGCGCTTTACTGCCAGCTAAATCAACAATTCTGCGTCTGGTTAAAAAAGTAAGAGAAACGGGTTCATTTTTAACAAAAAGAGACTGTCGATCAACCGTATTCTCACAGAGGAGAAAATTGACGATATCGCTTTTCGACTAGAACAGTCACCCAAAAAAATCATTAAGTCAGTTAGGGCAGCATGTGTCTCGAAATATGTTCAGAAGTTGTGAAATGTGCATTACACAAGAGGGTCAACACTTCCAGCATCTTTTATAAGGTAAGCTAATGAATTACGTCACATTTAAATGCTTAGCACACAAGTTTATGAAGTTTATGAAGCGTAATTATTATGAAATAGTCCGCGGCCGACGGTCGAACAATGCCGGAAACTGACCGCTCGCTCGCCGGGAGCAGTTTCTTCCTTGTAGCGCTAACAGTGGGTTGCGTTTCCCGGCGAACGCCCTGTATATCGAATGAATTTTGTATAATGTAGGCTGGAATGTCTGTCTGACTCGGTGTATATCTCAGAGATCATTTTAAACATAGTAATTCAATTACTACTGATTGATTTGAGTTTTAATTTCGTTCTCAAAATGAAGTTGTGAAACCTAGGGTTTCTTCAATTTCACTGTTTATAATTTATGGACATATAACTAGTACCTTGTGTTCCAGACTTTTATGGAATAACCCTTTTTTAAAGGGGAACAATTACGATAAGATTTTTTCGGTTACTTATGTCCTAATGTTAGTTAAAATGTTACGTTTAAAAAAATCGATCATACAACGCAGATTTGCTGACATTATAGATCTGTGCGGATATAATTGTTTTAGTATAACGATAGCTACCACGCGTTTAATGTATTCGATTTGAGATTTGATTAACGTAATCAGCGTTTTTTTTTTTTTTTTTTTTTTTTTTCCAGGGGACTTCGTCATGCCTTGTGTTTACGATATAGGTAACCACAGAGATTTCCGTGAGCATTATATGAGTTACGAATTTCGGCACTGCTCTTTCTGGAGTCAGAAGGAATAGTCTGATCTACTCCAAATCGCAGGATTTGTAAAACATTGGAACCATAATATGTGGTTACGATCGCAGAGTGATGACGTACAGCTAGGCCCAGCGCCGCCCTCTTTAGTGTGACCGGACAGCTCAAAAATACGCCACGCTCAATCGATGCAGTTCCGTCAAACAAAACGGAAACTTTCAAGTAAATACCGGTTAGTCTTGTCAACTTCAAAGGGTGAAAAATCAGCATGTGAGTGAGTTCGAATGTGGCAGAATGATTGGTGTCTGGGAAACGGGTTTGTCATACTGTACTGCGGCTCGCACAAGGCGCACTGCTACTACGGTGATGCATGTATGGAACTAGTGGATAGAAGCGGGCCATAGACAGAGACAGCTGGGTACTGTACTACACAATGTGATTACAGAGAGGAACGACCGCTATCTTGTCTGCATAGCCGTAACGGACAGAACAGCTTCATCCACGGTGTTGTCTCGAGGTTGTAGCACTGCAGCAGGTGACAAAATGTCTGCTGGACGGTTCGACGCCGTTTGCTGAGGGCTGAACTCAGAACACAGAAATCACCAACGCCCTACACTTCATCAAGCACGTTAATGCCGTCACTGGTGTGGTGAGTGGCAAATTTTAGTGTTTTCACACGAATCCAGCTTCAATTTCTTCTGCTGTTTACTTCCGGCTTTACGCCTCATCGACGTCGTGGTCGCTAAAGGTGGGAAAGGGCTTTTATCAAGGAAAGGGTAGGAATTCGGCAATGGCCTTTTGATGGAACCTTCCCGCCATTCGCTTGGCGCTATTTGGGGCAACTATGGGAAACCCAAAGCTGAATGGCTGAATGGGGTTCGAACCCGCGAACAAAAGGCCAGAGCGTTATAAATCTGACCACACATTTGACCAACACTGATGACCGCGTGCGGGATACACGCTACCGTGGTGAACGCAATCTGGCGGATTGATATCCTGAGCGACTTAGGGGACAAATGCGAAGTGTGATGCAGTAAAATGCCATCTCGTTTCCTAGGTACTGAAAGCAAATCGAAGAGCAACCGATATATCAGCGAGGGTTCAGGACCCAAAGCACTGCCCATCCGGCAGGCAATTCCATATGTCAACAAAACATTGTGTGGCCACAAGTGGCGAGGAATGTACAAGTATTCTTCGAAGAACGCTGGTTACCACTACTTCCCTGGCCTCCACAATCGCCTGACATGTCTGGGATATGGTCCATCGGTATCTTGATTTCTTGTGGACGCGCCTATAAATCGCGTGGCAGTGTGTTCGCTAGCAGAATACACAGTCCATCTGTAATTCCCTGCCACGACGTTTAGGAACTCTGATTGCAGAACGTGGGTATTTCACGCCGTACTGAATTCTCACGGTCAAATTGCATGCACAATTTTGTAATTCTAAACATATGAGTTTGCATTGTGCAATGCATACATTAATGATCTGTTCTCACGTCGTTATAATAATCATAAAACGACCGTTCTGATGTTAGGTTAAAAAGAATGAAAGTATGCCACGCCCATTTCAGGAGTTAGTTTTGTACACGACAGGCTATCGTATAATGGCTTTTATAATTTTGTATATACTTACAAAAGGTAGGGCCCGTCCGGGCATCCAGATTTGGGTTTTCCATGGTTTCCCAAATCACTCCAGGCAAATGCCGGGATGCTTCCTTCAAAAGGCTATGGCCGAATTCCTTCCCATTCCTTGCCTCCCCCCCCCCCATCCTTTCCCGTCTCCAAAGACCTCGCTGTTAAGGCCCGTTCCCATGATTCCTTGTAATGAATGCGCGACGGGACGGGACGTGATGAATACTCAACAACACGCCATGGAAACAGGGCCGCCTCTGCTAGCGGAGATAAGACGCAGCTACCAACTCTATGTCGGTAAACATCACAGGCATGTATAGCGGTGCGCTGTTGCCATCGATTTGCAGCAGCGGTGTGCACCCCTTCTGTTGCTGTAAAGTGCTCTGTGCCAAACGACACTAGGCAACATGGTGCGGAGGTGGCGGAACGGTAAGCTAGGACTAACCTGTGGCCCGCGGTCGTCCCTACACTTCGGCTAATGAGGTCCCGTCCCGTCTCGCCTTCGTTACAAGGGATCGTGGGAACGCGCCTTTAGAGAGACGTTAAGCAGGGCGTTGATTGGAATTCACATTGAAAAGAGACACACAATCTGAGGATAGTCTGCATTTAATCAAATTTAAAACTGTAAGTTGATTGTTCTATAATACCAAGAGTTAAGCAGTATGTTTATTTTTTTATTTTTAAAATCACTATAGTCGGTAGTGCAAAACATTGTGCTAGCTTACCGGAAGCTGTCTAACTCTTCCCAGTAAAACCAGCAATAATTCAGCCGACAAGAAAGAAAATAAAACACATGTTCACTGGATAAGAGCTGCAGCTTTAGCAGTGTATCCGGAAACGAGGCCGCATGATGTGTGTGTGTGTTTGTGTGTGTGGTGGGGGCGGAGGGGGTTTGCTGTAACCTACAGCGCTCCTACTTGGCACGCATGCATATGTTATGGACAGGTAGTACAAGCTCACTTTAAAGGGGAACACTCGCCGCGGGAATATGTGCGTGCGCGCAGCCGGCAAAAGCGCTCCAGAACCGGAAAACACGTGCTTTGGCGGGGCGGCAGTGCGCCGCTTTGCAAGGAACACGGTGAACGCTGATCCCCGTAGAGTGACGCTCTGGGGGGAGGGAGTCAATATTGGGTTTCTTGTGGAAGCCCGCTGCGAGCTATAGAGCACATGCGCGCAGGGATTGGGGAGCAGCGCTGTCTACCGCACGGACCGAAGTTCAAGAGGAGAAAGAGTGGTTCGTGTTGAGGAGGCTAGGAACAAGCACTTTGTGAGACTTCGTAGCTGTCACCAGAGTTGTAGAGAGAGAGTTAAGCATTTTGAGGAAATTTTCAGTATCGGTCGGTTTGTTTGAGAGTTCCATTCCTAATTATCTTGGCTGTTGTAAGTTAAAACATCTTTCAACATAAGACTATTTTACACTTCTTAAGGCACTAACGTATAATGCTGCAAAATTTGTTCATAGTTATATTTCAATACTTTAGCTTTGTGGCAGCATATACTGAAGTAATCTGAAGTAAATTCTGTCGATGCATATATTTTTCGTGTTTCTATGTTTACTTAAGTTCTAGTTTCCTGCCAGCTTATTTATCGATTTAATACGTACTAGCAGAGTAACCGGCTTTGCCCAGGCTAATCGGAATTGATTTACCAATACACTATTTCTATATTTCCGATGTGAATCATGTGTGCGAAATTTCATTAATTTGGCACGAGCCACTTTCAGAAGTAAACTAAATATTGATGTACACGAACAGTTCCAAGAACGAGATTAATTGGATGCTATGATACAGAATGACAGTTTTGATCCAGGCTGCATTTCAAACTAATCACAACGTCTGGTAAAGTCTCTGCTTGATAATCAAAACGTGTACCAGCCGCGCATTAATACATATCACATACATAAATCTGTATATGAATAATGTGTTTGATCCGACATCACGCAGAAATATTGTTTATCGTCAGAAACCTCCATGAAAAAATTCTTACATGTACCAACTTTCATGGTGATCGGTCAAACGGTGTCGACAATAGTTTTGTATAAAAAACATTACCAAAAATTAAGGGAGTTGAAAGAGGAAGAGATGTTGAGTTTTTGCGAAACGAAATGTTGACAGTACTTTTCTCTTTGTTTTAGGGTATAAGTGTGAAAAGGTCCATCGAAATCGTATTAAAAATTTGCGTTTGTATAAAAATTAAGTGGTTTAAGGGGGAAATGTTTTTTTTTTTGTTTTTTTTTAAAGTATACGTGTGCAAACTTCCATCGATATATGTATATCAAGAAAAGGTTACTGCCGAACGTATTCGCTGGACCAAGTTTTAATTTTTAAGTTATTTAATTTAATTTTTACTTCAGTGTTAACGTTTTAGTTATTTAACGTGAAAACTGTCTTAGTCTTTGGTTAGATGGTTCTGGTATGGCTAATATTTCTTCATTTTTAATTTTTTCTGACGACCAGCTAATTATGTTAGCCACTTTTTCTTTCATGAAGGAAGGGAGGAGCCATCAATGTAACGTATTAATTGGAAAGGGAGTTCCGGAGCTGCATGTTGCCGGTCGAAGTAATTTATTCTTATGTACACTAGCTGCTGCCCGCAACTTTTTCACGCGAACTGATAACACGAGGAAGTCTCTCTTCTACTTTTATGTCACCGATAAAACATCGCCAGCGAAAAAAAATATCATTTCTGAAATAATACGAAGCCTCTTGCAAGCTGAAATCTCGACACAAACATTTCTACTGCAAGAAGTATCTTACCTTTAAGTTGATAAGGCCTACTACTTTACCTTAATTTTTCACCTTTTCGATCTCACATAAAAGTAAAACATACCTTATTCTATTCCTATGATCATAACCATTATATTTTTCGAAACCCCGCCAAAGTTATACCTGTAATTTTTTCGAAAATTGTGTTCGATGAAAAATCTATACTAATTTCCTTACTTTATCTTAACTTGTCAACATTTCGACAACGCATCAAAAAACTACATGCACTATTTTACTTCTGAGACCACGTGCTGCATATTATTCGAAACCCCATCGAAATACGCAAGTAGTTATTGTGTGAATCGCTTTCAACGAAATATGAATACTAATTTGGGGACAATTTTATCTGAAATTTCTCAGCTTTATCTGTGTATTTCAAAATGAAACTTATCCTTTTTTACCCCCAAGAGCAGGGGCTGTCGATTACTCAAACTTCATTCAAAATCCGACCAGTAGTTAGGGTATTACGTGAATCCCGATGATTCAGGGAATTCGAAAAATATACTTAAATTTTATAAACAGTTGATTCCTTTTGTGTAAGTCATTAACAGTGCCCCAACATATTTTTTTTTTTTTTAACGGTTATAAATATATAGACTTACTTCCAGTTACAATGTCACTCGAATTGGTAATTTTGGGAACTTGAATGCGTTGCTAAATATTCTTTCATTATTTCAGCGTATTCATTGAACTAATTTGTTCGGCGGTAAATGAGAGCGTAATGTCAGACAGCAGAGCAGACATAGAATCTCAAATTTCTGTAAATTAGTTATATTTGTAACTTTTTTTTCATAAATTCTCACGTGCAAACTCTCTTTCTACACTAATTTGTTTTATCAATTGACGTTGGGATGAGTCCTTAAGATACCGTTGCTATTTCCTCCCTTTAACTGATGGAATTTCTACCTGCCGTAAGCTATGTACAAGGATTTAGAACAATCGAGTAGAAAATCAGATAGAAAAATCTCTAAGACAGTTATAAACCTTAATTAATACAGTATTTGATTGTTTCTTATAGTTTTACCCATCTAAGAGACAAAAGTTTCTCTCAAATTAAATACTGTTTTGAAATGTTTGCGTGATTTTCAATGAAATATCTTTGAAAAAGTACTCAAAAAAATACACAAAAATCTGCTGACTAATGGGAATTTCCTGTTTGTTAAAGAGATGTTGTATTTCGTCTAACATTACATCAAACTAAGGAAGTGAAGAAAATTTTCATGCCAAGAAGACAGTTGATTATCAAATTTAGCCAACATGTGTGTCCAAAAGTGAAGTATTGAGTAGATCAGGTTTAACGAGTTGAAATACTGATTTTATATTCAAAATATAAAGGTTTCCTGCAATACAACGTAACTGTCATTACCGTAAAAAATTATAAGTTGCAAAACTCATGTTAACAAATGTGTTCAAATGCGATACAATCCAAGATACCCATGTGTAGAACCCAGCGCAGTGCTAAATGCTGGCTTGAGCAGCATCTTTATCATCCGAACGTCTCAAATTTCGCAAATTGTTTGGCACGTCCTCTTCGAGAGATTGTGATTATTTTCAAAGCAATGTTCCAGCCACTAACAGTTCGCTAACCCTGTCCTAGCTTTGATCGAGGGAAAATTGTATTTTGCCACCTCTCTATGAACGAGTAACTTGCTTTATGTGACACATTTTTATTTGTGAAGTGTGTTGATTATGAGGAGGATATTGGAGACCATTTAAGCATTCGTCTAGACAACTGCGGAAAATCACGTAAATACATACGATCGGGATGGCCACTACGCAGGGCCCGGGTTTGTACGTGGGCCCGTTGTACCTCCCCGGTCTAGTACGACCGCGCTTTAGCACGTGTAGTCACTTGTAATTGAAAAGTTTGTGTCTATGTGACTTAGCGATACTAAGATATAGTTAATGGTTACGACGAAGTTGTCTTCTGTTGGCTCTCTTGAGAATCATATTGCTGTTGTTCTGATTATGCTATGACCTCGAATATGCCCATTGGACCGGGTAGGGTGATACAGTTCATTCAGCTATTGTTCTGCCCTGTAGATGAAAATCTGTGTAAGGCCTTAGATTTTTCATCGATATCTTATTTAATTGCTTATTTTTTAGTTCTGAAATATGATAAAACGTTTTGCAAAAGACAATACTGTATAACCCAGAATGGAAGGCGATAATTTATTTATTTTTTAACTGATTAACGTCTCTTATTAGCGAGGTCCTCAGAGACGGGAAAGGATGGGGGGCAAGGAATGGGAAGGAATTCGGCCATGGCCTTTTGGAGGAAGCATCCCGGCATTTGCCCGGAGTGATTTGGGAAACCATGGAAAACCCAAATCCGGATGCCCGGACGTGGATTCGAAGCGCCGTCCTCCCGAATGCGAGGCCAGAACGCTATCCGTTACACCACCACGCTCGGTAGGCAATAAATGAAACTAATCTTTACATGTAGTGATACTCTTAGATAACAACTAATCTTTACATGTAATGATACTTTTAGATAACAAGCAGTCAGGGTTTAAAAATTCCTTGCATATTATTTTTGTTCTTTTTACAGACGTCATAAAAAGGTAAACCTAATAGCATATTCTGTTTTAACCGAATTTAAATCTGGAGTGATTGATTAGAACATAGATTGGTGTACTTCACAATGAGATATATAATTTAATAGGCAGGAAAGCAAGTTTAAAACAAATATTTGCCATAAGCGAACGTCGACAGTAAAGGCCACAAAGGATTTATAAAGTACAGGGCGTTCGCCGGGAAACGCAACCCACTGTTAGCGCTACAAGGAAGAAACTGCTCCCGGCGAGCGAGCGCTCAGCTTCCGGCATTGTTCGACCGTCGGCCGCGGACTATTTCATAATAATTACGCTTCATAAACTTCATAAACTTGTGTGCTAAGCATTTAAATTTGACGTAATTCATTAGCTTACCTTATAAAAGATGCTGGAAGTGTTGACCCTCTTGTTTAATGCACATTTCACATCTTCTGAACATATTTCGAGACACACGCTGCCCTAACTGACTTAATGATTTTTTGGGTGACTGTTCTAGTCGAAAAGCGATATCGTCAATTTTCTCCTCTGTGAGAATACGGTTGACCGACAGTCTCTTTTTGTTAAAAAATGAACCCGTTTCTCTTACTTTTTTAACCAGACGCAGAATTGTTGATTTAGCTGGCAGTAAAGCGCCAGGAAATTCGCGACGAAATTTACTGCGACACTTTTTAAACGACTTCTTCTTCACATATGTATCGTAGAGAAATATTCTTTGTTGCAAACTGTAACGTACCATAATTTTACTCACACTCAAACACGGTACAGATTAATAAGAGTATGAAGCCCCAAACCAGCCAAACCGCAAAGAAACGTTTATTCACAATACTGATTAATAAGAGACTGAAGTCACAAACTATCTACAATGCAAAGAAACCGTTCTTAACAATGTAAGGGTCACTGCACTGCACTGTTGGGGCAGCGGAGGTGTTAAACAGTGCGGTGATTCACGGTGCCGGTTGGCGGAAACTGCTGGCTCACTGACCGAGCAAGTTGCCGACGGCAACAGACTGGGAGGGTAGCGTTTTCCGGCGAACGCCCTGTAATATATATAGGAAATGAGATTCGGTCGTAAGGTTTAATTGAAACTGTAATATTGCAAAATCAACTAAAAAAACAAACAAAAAACCATTTCAACCGTACTTTATTATGTGCAGAATACATACCCCGTAATTTAAATATGAAGTTTAGAGATTTTTTCCCCACTGCATTCAGAAAAGAGTTACCGAACACAACTATAACCGCAAACAAAGAGAAAAAAACGAACTTGTGTAACTGGCCTACATAATTCATTTTAATCTGGAAGCAGAAAGTTTAATGACACATTAAAGACATTTATTACCATCTTTATGACATCTATGAATAAATATTTGGGAAATAAGAGCGGCGTAAAAATGAAATGTGAAATATTTTATACTTCAACCGCTAGTTACTCTGTGCATTATACTATTTCGAAATGATAGATATTTACAATATTGCTAGAATGATCATTAAGTATATCAATTAATTTTATTAAATTTTGTAGAAAAAGCCAAGGTTTTACGCGAATTTTTGAGGTCTGTACTCGATACCCAGAACATCGTACTTTATCTAGCGTCATCGTTCTCTTAATTTGTGGAGACCACAGACGGAAGTCGGAACTCCATGTTATTATAATTACCGGGCACATACATGAATACTACTGTCATTTCATACACTTTAAATGTCTGATAAAATCTCCAACCTGTGGTCTTAACCAATAGAAATTTCTGTCCATCTGTAGAGGTATCTATCGCTGTAGCTGATAAAGAACCTACATTTTCTTAGTATCTTGCCAAATTTATTTTGTAATTTATCCGTATATTTCAGTACGTCAGCCAAGTGAAATGTCACACTGTGAGATGCAGACGTTACACTGGCCGCTTGTTGGAGGTCACGGCAGGTGGGCAGGTGGAGGCCGCGATGTGGATATAGCCAGTCTTGGCTACGGGAATCCTGCGATCGATAGGCGCTGGCTGTGCGTGCAGCCGCCCCAGGTGGGTGAAGGAGCGGCGGGCAAGGCGCCGCAGACGCTGTTCCGAGGGCACAGTGGAAAACCTTGCATGGACACCTTACAAAACAGCCAGTATCATTTCCCATTTAAACTGTTCTAAAAACATCGCTGGATATATTTAATATCTAATTAAATTTTGTGTATTTAACTACGTTTATTTTGTTGTACTGATTAATAAAGGATACGGTATACTTCATACTATTGTACAAACAATTTTCCGATAAGTACAGCAAAATGGCTCTATAGAACGATCAAAAACTTTTTTACTGCAAGAAATTTTACGGCGAATAATCTGACTGAACAAGCTTCTCGACCACTTTTACTGTCACGTTCACTGAATTCAGCATTTAGCTACAGTTTTTCTACATGTTTCTTAAGTTTTCGAGTGAAACTACTTTTCTGGGCCAAGTATTATGTGATTAGATCTACGATTTGTAATTACTTTTAAAGGTCTTTGTTTATAAGTCTTACTTATAGATTCCATCCGTAATAGCTCTTCTGGCATATAGTAACATGAGATACTGACAACGCAGAAATCTTACAACTCCTGGAATAGAAGCTGCATTTCATTATTACTGATTAATGGAATTAAATATTTTAAGTGTAATAGTAAATAGCTTCGAAGCGTAATAGAAAATTAAAATTTGCTTAATTTATATGTTTGGCTGTTTTTTGTTGAATCCTTTTATTTATTATTTTATTCTGAGTGAAAATAAAATACTTGCCTTTATTTTACGGTGAAAAAAAACGCTGTTTGTTATCTATGTGTGATCGATGAGTTCGGTTAATTTGTTACATGACTCTTTGTTCAATCTTGTGTGTTGAATCAGAATTATATTTTTGAGATATAGAACGGAGGTAGAAATGAATGATGAGAAAAATACTAGTTCGTCTAATTTTGTCTTAAACTAAAACGATTTGTTTCACTAAACGCTAGATAAAAAGCTCTATTGATTTTTCTAGTATTTTTCGCGAGATTATACTTCTATCTTCTTTTTTACTTATTTTGTGCAGAAGGTGTTTAAAATTCATTGTTACGCGTGGTAAGCAGCTCGAATGAGTTGAGCTGTAATGTAGTTATATAGTTTAACTCAGCGTTGCAGCTTTCCTCTATCGGTGAAACTGTAGCATTCATCTGAGGGACATGAAAACAGAAAACCTTTAAAGTTCCTATTGTCCATTAATGCATGGATTGGGTGATTTTATTTAACTGTTTCTGTGTTTCAAATTTTAACATGCATTAGACAATACTGAATAAAAGAAACGGTGCACAGTTATATTTTTTTAAAAAAGATCGACAAAAATCGACGAAGAACTAAGTCGCCAGGTACTTCACGTGCAGAAACAGGAAGAAATAACTACTGAAATTATGCATAGTAGCAGTTGAATAATAAAATTGTCACATCCATTCAACACACGGAATTCTGCTGACTCAGCTGAGTAATTAACGAGAAATATAAAAGTCGTAAACAAAAAGGCTAGAAAAATAAAAGCAAATTCCAAAATCGAATCATATGGATTCCTCTTAAAGAGGATGTAATGTGATGCTTAACGCCACATTCCATGATGTATTTTATTGCATTAATGAACTTGTATTAAATTAATTATACATAAATTTTTGGGTTGTAAGAAAGGCTGTGATACAAGGTAAATATTTATCTTATTTTAATAAGCGTATGCAATGGATAAATAGCATTTTATACAGCGCGAATATTGAGTTATTTGCTATCATTAATAGAACGAGATGATGGGCAGCACGCTGACTTTTAGATACCGTTACTCAGCTGGGACATATTGTCACCACGAGAGCCTCGAAACAGGGTGGGGTGGTTGGTTTTACCTCAGGCTCCGGTTCTTGGAGACCTGAATATGCCGCTTTGAGATAACGGTCAACGACACCCTTGAATAACAAGTTCTGCTTTAACTTTTAAAGTAAACTTCTACTGACCTAACTGTATAATTTGGCAAGACAAAACGAGATGTAGCAAAAGAATCTTGCTTTCTAAGACTCTTTTGCTATGTTATCGTAATTTTTAATGGTATATTTGTCACATTTTTAGGAGCGAAAATTATTCTCATTTGAAGACACGGCATCATTGATGACGATGTCTCATGTCATAATGTATTATTTATACTGTTTTTGCATATTTCTCCTCTATATCTATCAATAATTTTAGGTTTTATTTAAAAGTAAATTCCATTTTGTTTGTTTTTACTCAATGGCTAATTATGCGTTGCGTTGCGTTGCGTTGTTATATTGTTCAATGACGTATTCATATTAAAGGTAAATTCGCATAAACACGTAATTGCCATTTGATTTTAGATAATTCTTATATTGTGACAATTTTCATATATCCGATAGCGTCGAGATTCTTGCCCATTTGATAATTGCATTATCTCTTGAAATTAATGCCTTAAATATCCTAAATTAATTATTTTATTAAAAACAATGATTAATTTATAACAATAATAGTAAATTACCTCACACCCAACGTGGACTGAAATTCTTATACAAGGATTGAATAAAATACTAATGAAGTTACCCTCTCCGAAAACAACTATTAAACACAGACCTCCACGATTACATCCTTAATACAAAATAATTCGAAACATGAAAAAAAAATATAATAAGACGGGTTATGATTGGTTTCCTCAAATCGCTCCTGGTGAATGGGGGATGGTTCTTTCAAAAGGCCGATGCCGATTTCTTCCCCGTTCCTTGTACCCCTCCTTTCCTACCTTTAATGACCTTAACATAAACAAGGCGCAAAATCAGAAGCAAAAAAAAAACTCTGTAGAAAGTAGAAATGCCACTAACTCAATTATTTCCTGCCTCGGTAGCGTAGGGGTACAGTGCTAATTCCACGTGCTGTTGGTCGCCGGTTGGAGTCCTGCAGAGGCCATGGGTGTTAAGTGTAAATGTTTTGTTTGTGTACATGTCGTGTCCGTTCTGTGGTGTCTAGAGTAACTTGCAAAATAAAATACAATGGAGAAACTGAAAAACACTGGATGAACTGATATCACAGTTGAGATGGCTGTATGGACGAAGAAAAGCGAAATTCCATTAAAAATCTGATTTCTTTGTAATGGCGCTCGCTTCGTACAGACCTATTAAACTACAGCAATGCAGAATTATAATTTTGCTGCACCATCAGCATAGCTATGATCCGTCACTAACCACGACAGCTTTCTAGATAAGGCCGTAGGATTATTTCTCCAGAATGCGAGACCAGTGCGTTTACCATTCACCCACCACGCTCCGTCCGTAAGGTCAACTTTTACGTTCACTATTTATAGAAGTTCTAATTCATACCTGAATGACGGTGAAATGATAACAGTGTGTTAACCACCGATCTCGTTTATTGCTTACTGTTGCAACGCTCTCTTATTACAACCTTCTGATTATTTCTCACTCACAGATACCTATGTTACTTTCTAAGAGTATTGCCTCTGCCAGAATGTTCACAGTAGCACTGTATCGTCACTCCTGCTCCACAACCCTCACACCAGCATCAAAGCCTTTCCTTTCTACCTCCAATTCGTATAATCTCCACTGATTGAGATCTACGAGCCAAAATTGAATCTATTGCCATCGGCTCAGAATACCGCCAAATACTCCAAGTCAGTGACCTCCCAGCATACACAAAACGTCCACGATCAACTCCCTAGAGAGCGAAAGGCTACAGTGTCCTCAAAACCCTTCACCTCTGACTGAGTCAGCAATAAAAGAGGCAAAGACAGCGCGGGCACATCATAGCCTCATTATGGCTATGCAAATCACTCTCATTAATTTGAAAATGAAAGGAATTATTATTATGATAATCGTACATTAAGAGATATCCTGCCAGTTTCTGTAAACAAAGGCGTGTGTACGTTATTTATTTTCAACATGTTAAAGTATAGTTGGTGCACGGAAAAACATATGTCATGTTGTGTAATACAGTTAGACGGTGATTCAAATTTAAAGTTCCCTACACAGAAAGATAGGATTTAATTTGATTGGTTTCTAACAAAAAATAATTTAAAACATCGTTAGGTATTGCTGCTTAGTTGGGAGATACCAGCAGTACCAGTCATACCAACATTAATAGAATTTATTTCCAAAGAAATGGAAATGAAGGTTAATTCCGCGTAGTTTTTTCGGCAGTAAACTTATCAGAAAGCTAGCAGCAAAGCATCACCAGTACACACTAATTACAAACCTTTACAACAGTTGGTTCTGACATGTTATCTGTCCATGCCCCATCACGTAACATCACATTAGTATTTAAATTTTTGTTTCACATCCTCCTGATTATTATTAATTGGAGATACTTTGCACGTATTTTATTCTATAACATATCAGAAGATTACACTAATAATAATTAAATAACTGTCATTTCTAGTGAATTTGTATTCTTGTCAGGAAAATAACGTAACATTTTTTTTTATATTTAAAAAAATTTTTTAAAAAAACGCTACTTTGAGATTCCATCTGTGTGATGAACAGTAGTGTAACAATTTGAATTAGCTTAGCTTGGTCTATTTTAACTACTTTTTTCCAAATAAACTTTATGTTTTAACACAGTGTCCACGGGGAGTTTTAAGTTACGATTTTAAAAAATATTTGCTTTTAAAGGTAAAAAATAACATTTTTCATATTAGATAAAGTAATTAGGATAGGCATTCTAATAGTAAACAAGAACTCTGCTTTATACAGCAATCTCAGTAATTCTGTGTGGTATTTGCACCTTAGCTTATTTTGGTTACTTTATGTAAAACCTTATTCAATCAGATTTATAGTTTTCTTAAAACTTGCAATGAGCTTTATCTTATAATCGTTTGATTACACATCTCCCATATGGTGGTATTTACCACACTTCCTGCTTTATATTTTACTGGAAAAGTTAAACGATAAAATTTTGTAACGAACAATAGGGTTCGGCAATGTAAAAAATATAACATACTGAAAGTTTTAGTTCATTACATTTTGTTGCAACAAATGACACTAGGAAAAAGTTTTTTTGTTTTCAAAAATTGCATGAATGACTAAAATTTCTTATCTCTACCGCTTACATTATGATACTGCGGCCTTTTATTTCAACACCTTATGCAATATTCCTACTTACTATTAGCTCGCTGAAGAGGTAGTTTGCTTTATACAGGGTGTTCGCCGTTAAACGCTACAATGACGAAACGGCTCGCGGCGAGTGAGCGACCAGTTTCCCACAGTATTTTTTTTTACTTATGGCTTAACGTCTCTTCGACGAGGTCTTTGGAGGCGAGATGGGACTGGGGACAAGGAACTTGAAAGAATTCGACCATGGCCCTTTTAAAGGATGATTTGGGGAAACCATGGAAAATCCAAATCTGGATGCCCGGACGGGGATTCGAACCGTCGTCCTCCCGGATGCGACGGTAGAGCGGTAACCGTTTACGGTCGGTGCTTCCCACATAGTTCGGCCGTCAACCACGGAACTACTTGGCAATAATTACGCATCACAGACATTATAAATATTACGTAATTTTTAACTTACCTTGAGGAAGATGCCGTAAATTTCGTCTCTCTTGTGTAATACACATTTGAAATATTTTAGACATGTTTCAGGACACACTCTGGACTTCATCTCTCTCAATGCACAATATTATTTGATAGATTTTGTTTTCAAGTTCTTAAAACGTGTCAGTATTTCCTTAATACACCTTTCCCTTACCCTTACCCCAAAGATAGAAGTCATAAGGATTTAAATCGGGCGATCTGGCGCCATGAGCGGTGGTTGATTACACGATTCTCTTATTTTTTTAATTAAACGCAGATCGTTGTTTCAGCTGGCAATAAAGCGCCAGGATATTTGCGACGAAATTTACTGCGACATCTTTCAAAGGACTTTTTCTTCACATACGTACCATACAGAAATATTCTTTGTTCCAAACTATAACGTACCATAATTCAACTCACGCTCACACACGATACTTATTAGTAAGACTGAAGTCATCAAACAGCCAAACCGCAAAAAAACGTTCACACACAGTACTCATTGTGAAGTCACAAACCAGGCCAAACTGCAAAGAAATCGGCCTAAACAATGGAAAAGTTCGCATTATACTGAGTCATTTTACTTTTGGTCAAGGGCTGTTGTTTAATCTCGCCGGTCTACGCGCTGCCGTTTGGCGGGAGCTGGACCAGGCCTGTCACAGTGAGATGCCGTCAGCAAGGCAGTAGGTGGGTATCGTTTCCTGGCGGACACCCTGTGCTTTGGGTGTAGCCTTGTCGCTACACAAGACTCAGTACTGAACAGAGCTGCGAAATGCAGGACGAAATAATCCAGGGGCTAAACGTTGAAGTCATTGGACGAATAAGATCCTTAAATTATTTAAGGAACCTATTACTGAAGCACCAAGGAAAAAAATTTGTTAGCGCTTCACAGATTAGTGAAGAAATGAACTATGTAGTACAGTAAAGGCTTATTGAAGAACTGCGTGAATGCAGAAGCGGTGTATCAGGTCTTTTACACAACCTGTAGGCATTCCACTTAATTAGTATAGCTGAACCGCGAATGTTATTCACCTAGACCGCCTTCGAGGAACCAACTCGAGTACTGACATTGCCACACTAATCAGTGATGACGGCGTGTTTTTGGATGATTCACACCCGCCTTACTCGGTCGGCCAACGAATACTTAGTAATCCACCCAGCTGTTGCGGGCCAAAGATACTACGATATAATTCTTAAAGACAGTAAACCAATAATGAACCCCGAATATAATACAACTCGTAAAATTTCTGGAAACCACCGAGCAGGGCGGTGTAACGGTTAGCGTTTTCGCCTCGCATTCGGGAGGACGGCGGTTCGAATCCCCGTCCGGGCATCCATTTTTTTTTTTTTTTTTTTTTTTTTTTTTTTGTAAAAGTTTAACGTCCCTTTGTAACAACGTGGTCTTTAGAGACGGGAAAGGATGGGGGCAAGGAATGGGAAGGAATTCGGCCATGGCCTTTTTGAAGGAAGCATCCCGGCATTCACCTGGAGTGATTTGGGGAAACCATGGAAAACCCAAATCTGGATGCCCGGACGGGGATTCGAACCGCCGTCCTCCCGAATGCGAGGCCAGAACGCTATCCGTTACACCACCACGCTCGGTCCGGGCATCCAGACTTGGGTTTTCCATGGTTTCCCCAAATCACTCCAGGCAAATGCCGGGATGCTTCCTTCAAAAGGCCATGGCCGAATTCCTTCCCATTCCTTGCCCCCATCCTTGCCCCCCATCCTTTCCCGTCTCTAAAGACCTCGATGTTAAAAAGAGACGTAAAGCAGTTAAAAAAAATCATAATAAAAAAAAATCTGGAAACCCGTAAATAATATACGTGAGATTAATACATATATATAGTTATAATTAATATAAAATAATATAGTAATAATGATACAATTAATAACAAATATGATTTGGAGATTGTGATAATGTTACAAACCTTTTATCTATATAACTGAAATGCATCAAAGTAAAACGGTTGTTGAATAATCTTGAAGGTCGGAACGGTATCGCGAGCCTGATGAATTGAATCACATGCAAAAATAATTTTAAACAATTTATAGAAACAGCGCATTTACCGTGAACACAGATGTAAAGACGATTTAACCAAATTATCAGGAACTGGACCACGTATTACAAATCCAGAGTCGAACGAGTCACATAGAAGCGTGCGCGTTTAAATTAACATCTCACAAACCAGTAAAAGGATACAGTAACAACGGTGAAGATTCTGTAGTTGGTAATGAATCATAAAATTAAGAATGTTATACAATTTAGTATAAACACAATCAAATAATGGTTAAAGAGTGATTTAGACCGTTTCGCTAGAATGAATACCGTCAGGCCAACCCGAGACTAATTCTGCAATCTGCACAGGGGGAGCTAGCAGTAGAGATTTCGGAGTGACGATCGTGGCAAGAGGTCTTGCTAAAGAACGGTTATTAATTGATAGCATCAGTAATAGCCTACACGAGAGTATTCGTGCTGCTATCGTCTGAAGTGAAATGATTCGTTTAGACACTGGTAATCATTTGTGGAAAGAGGTCTCGCTTGTCTAAAAGCAATTCTCATGAAAGCTGCTGCACAACTAAATCTTTCTCTTATCTCTTGATCCTGTACACTGGCATAGGTGCACCACTTCACAATTCGACGAGGTACTGCTGTGATTGCAGATGTCAAGGTGCTCTGTTAAGTTCGACAATTGAGGCAATGAATTGGTCCATTTTACTGACTCTGCAGTCACCTTTCTTCATCAATGTAATAATCTAACATTGAATATCACTGTCGACTGCAGGACGAAATATGATCCAGAGTGCCCTGTTTGCTAACATCATCCGATTGTTTCTTTGCTCTGGACTTGTCGACACGTTTATCAGAATGTTTATTAATGACCTAGTTAGTTTTGGTAACAATTCCACGACGATCAACTTTTAATTATATTTTTCATTATTAATAATTTTGTGGGAAGTTTTAGCAGTCGTTAACCTGGAACGGTACAATGGCTCCAAACTCTGTCGTATATTCCATAATTATCACTTAGGATCGTTACAATTTTTAGATTACAAAGATATTCATCTTCGGAATCTTGGACAGGCACTGTATGTTTTTTGCAGTGTTTCCATGCCTCCAAGGTTACGATTGAAAAGATAAATACAGCAATCATGTTGAGCTGTCATTTTATGCAATATTAGCCCCAAAGCCCGTCAAATTTAATTGTTATACAATAAAGCTCAATTTAATTCCTCGTTCCTTGTGCTGTAGCAAACAGTTGTAACTTGATCCAGGTTGCGTTTCAGCCTAACCACAATCTCCGCCAATAACGCCGCTAGAAATTAAAGCTTCAATCACACCCAAATAAATACATTTCCTGTATCGAATTTCATTGAATGGCTGACACAGTTACATGCGGCTGAAAAATGGCATCAGTAAAAGCAAAGGAAATTAATAAATAAATCTTAACAACTTACGCCATTCCACGTAATATTAGTTTTAATTGTAGTCTATGCTGTATAGATCGGGATCAGTGTAGAACTGTTTCCGTTAAAACGAAGGAATGATTTAAGTAACAGAACACTCAAGAAAAAAAAAAAATCTTTTTTAAAAAAATTACTCATTCCCTCTGTTATAATGTCAAGTGGCAGTTCTATTAATAATCCATCAAAATTGCCGCTAACATTGCGAAAATTAAAGCTCTTATCTTACCTATCTGAGTCCAAATATTTTAACGAATACTTTTACATAAAACGAATACAAAGTAAACTTAAGCAACTAATAGTTATTAAACGCAATACATATTATTATTTCAGTGTTCTGTCACTTAATTTCTTCGTGGAGTGTTATTAAATAACGTGCATAACCTAGAAAAAAGAGTAAAGCGTGACGTCAAAGTATGACGGACGACATGGCATGACAGATGACGTCATAGTTCACCAAAACTTGTGTTTTTATAAATATAGATTGCTGTATTTTCAACTCTTATATTTGTTCTTTAATTTCAAATAAAAGTATTTCATTCCTCCTGACCGCACTCTAGATACCTATGTCATAATGCTCAAACCAATATGAATCTTAGATACCATTAGAATCAGTTAAATCAAAACTTTAATCCTACCCATTAATAGTAAAAAAAACCCTTTAAGTTCTGCTTATGGTAAACACGCGTGATAATACTGAATTTTCCTGAATCTTAAATTTTTCCGTTTTCATGTGATGTTAAATTAGATTTAGAGGTTTAGATTTATATTTGAATACTAGTTAAATATTACCTCTTTTGTTGATGGATTTTATTTTTTTTTTTTTAAGAGAAAAGTGCACTGAATTGGTAATCTTTTTGATATGGTTGTCAACTGAAGGCTGGTTTTCCAAGTTTGGAGAAAACAAGAACTACTTCATACTTGGCAACGACTGTGTGGTGTTCTCCCCAAGCGAAATTTCTTATGCATATTTTATTAAGCCTTATTTATATACAAAAGTGAGTCAGGAAATGTTCATTACTGCATTCTCCTGGGCATTTAACTACATATTAAACATCTTAAGCTGCATTTTATAACGCATAAAAATAATGTTTAAATTACAACAGAAATTATCGTGTGTTATGATTGGTATTGTTTAGTGGACAGATTAATATTAATTTGCCCCGAGGAAACTGAGATAACCCAGCAGGCATGCCGTGTAACCAGTGTCCGAAGCATGTAGTAGTAACGGTACGCACACTCTTCCTCAGTATGACCGCCTAAAGATCTCGCGTGGGTGCCCACAATACAGCACAACAGTGCGGTATCTTCCAGCGAGTCGGTATCGCCGATGGAGCTATTCCCTGAACCGCACCCCAGCCTTGGTTCGACCGCGATAACGACGAACTCGCCGTTTCTGAATATTCATGACGCGGCCCCTGAATGTAGCCGGAATTGCTGCGTGAAGATTAAGCAGGCTTCGTGGTTTTCATGGCTGAGCAGTGGGGAATGGTAGAGGCATGTGAGAACCACAGGTGAGTGTCCGGCGAGGTGCTGACCAATCTGACGTCCTGGGAAATACAGCGAGCTGCAAAAAAGTCGAGTGAAACAGATTCAGTGGTGGCGGAAGAAAACGGCTGCACGAGAGGGGAACCTAAATTCACTTGCGTGCTCTTCGGACACAGGCAGTGATTTATCGCACAATAGGCACAACAAGGTTTAACTCCGCCTGCTGCCGGAATAAAGTTAGTAGCAATGTTCTTTGCCTTTTTTTTCCTTTTAGTGGTCATATATTTAAACAGTTTCAGCAGGTGGATATATTCTAGTCTATGTAATACATTCTCTTACAATCCCATATTTTACCGTCCAGTTCCTTTGAGAAACTGGTTTTACCAGCACTCCTGATTCCCTAATATTTCATCGCTTTTTTTCACATACTGCGTTAAAAAAAAATCCTAAAAAGCCAGATTCGTGTTCTCCGGAGAAGTGACAAAATTGTGCTCTATATGATGAATGATAACAGTCAGAGCGGTGTGTCTATTGGTGACTTATTATAGACCATGTACATAATGTCTAGTAATACTAATTAATAATAAATAATAATTCCTCCAGTTTGTTGACACATATCGAAAACAACGGTGATGCTAAGCGATCGAAGAAACAGAAGTTGTGGTCACGGTAATTACCGAAACATTTTCCTGAAGTATAATGCTCCCTGACGGCAGTGAATTTACGTATGAACAATACTATTTTAATTCTTAGTAATTAAATAAGCATTTTCACATAACAGGCGTTCTTAGAACTCTAACAGCTGTTTCCGTTTCACGAAGCAGTAATGTAGAATGATTCATTTTCCAATAATTTAGAAATCATGACAGATATTTGAATGCAGTTAAATTTACATTATACTAACATATCGTAAGAAATCATATTTTAGGTGAAAATGATGGTTTATAACTGTATTAAACAATTTAGCTCAACAGTAAAACGCCAACATCTTTGTGTCGTATTGTATATCTGTAAGTGTCATGGCTGTAAAGCTTTAATTAATTCAAATATTTTATTTTGAGGTACTCCAAGAAATTAAAGACTTTTCACATATCATGTAATTTTATTTTATATCAATAGAATGAATATTGAACTTAATTTAAAATATTTACATCATATAATCAAAATTGACTGAAACATTAATTTATTAGTCTCTGATGCCAGGCTAGCTAAACTAACATAACACGAACTAAACATGAAGTGATTTTACGAAAGACTGTTCTTAATATCACGGCGTTTACGTGTTCTGCTATGTGGAACAGTTCATACGATGGTCGTCACTTGTACCGATCAAAACTGACTTTTGTGGACTGAAGAAATGCTTGTTGATTTTCCATGATCAGAACCACGGTTTAAACGTTTGTCTATGGCACAGTTCTTTCACACTACTCGTCGTCCCGAGCTCTCTTCACCGCATTGTCCTGCGTGCGAATCCACCTTCAGCGCGCGCCTGGCCGGCACCCCCTCCCTGCATGCATTCCACAGGGCCACAGGGTGTCCGGCCTGTCCTTGCAAGGCCAGACTGGCAACAATATTAACTGGATCATTACAGTATTCCAATTATAAGTAACTCTATAAATAGGTTTCTATCCTCACAGAAAATAATTCAGTTTAGATATCCGGAAGTGGTTCAAAACAAATTTTCAGTGGTTTTTATTAATACTTCGGACGTTTGGCCACTGCAATACAAATTTTTTTGCTCATCAAAAACAATTGAACTGGACTCTGAAGTTTAATAGGTGTCTTTGTAGTAGACATTAGTCCTGTAAAATTTGGTGCTTTTAGAAGACGTCTTGTTTGTAAAATTATCATTATTTAATTGACATACCACTGCGTCAACGATGTTGCTATCGCTGTCGTTTCGGCATCCAAACTCAGAGCTGAAACGTTGGCAGTAGTAACATCATTAATGCAATGCTAAATAGGTTAGTAGAAACATCATTGATGCAGTGTTAAACACGTTAATAAGGTGAAATTTTACATACATTGTTCCTCCTACGAACAATTTTGTACTGTGATGCAGTGTAATGTCTCCTCTTTGACGCTCATGTATTTGAAGCTGCGCATTATTGTGGGTGTCTCAGCACGCACCATAAAGGATTTTCGCTTGAAAAGCAGGCAGAACAACGGGCGTAGGCAGCACTTGAAGACCGCTCCTCGGCCCCACACACCCTGAAGCGAGCAGCCCGCCAAGCAAAACGAAGCTGGTTGCCTTTGTGCAGTGCCGGGGTCGTTACTGGCCCAGTCGAGCTCTTCCTCGTTCCGATGCTTCGCTCGCGGCGTGGCGCTGTCCCGGGGGGGAGCCCAACCCCGTCTGACCCTCTCTTTATATTACCCTGTGGGTAGTGAGGAGGCCGAGCCCTACAGTTTCTTTACAGCTGAGCGAGACGGGGGTCAGATCGCCGAGTGACACTGTTGGGTCACTGGAAGAAAGAGGACGACGAATGTGATAGCCGCCGCGTCCTCTTCATTTATACGGGTCCCCCGAGACCTCTGCGAAGAGCAAGTTGTTGATATTGTCCGCCTCTCCGACCCCCACAGCGCCACCGGCGGAGGAACCGTAGCGAGAGAGGAAGACGTGGTCTCTGGCTTGAGTGAGGGCGCGACAGAAAACATTGAAGGAGCGTCGTGGGGCGGGAAAGGTGAGAGGCGTCCGCCGACAGGTAGTGTGTGGGAAGGGGGAAGAAAGCTATTCGAGTGGAATGTGTCCCCAGTCGCCGTCTCACGCAGTCGATCGACGGCGTCGGGAGAAAAGAACTCCCGAAGACACTGGCTGGCTGAATGGACCCACCCCGCCGCCGCGCCGGTGCCATCTTCACGAATTAAACGGCTCCGTCCCTCGGAGACACTCGCCCCGTCTCTCACTGTGCTCTGTTTGGCCTCCACCTACCTTTCTCTACCCCCGTTCTGCGACCGGGGGACTCGTAAAACGGAATCGTAGATTGGAATACTGCGAGCGTAGATTGCATTGTTATGACGGCAGAAGCGCGTCGGGACATTCTCTGGGTGCTTGTGCGCGGTGTTGCTTTGTCCTGAGTGCCCTGTATATCACGGACTACACTCACCGACCCGTGCGAACTGCGCTACGTGAGATTACAGATTCAGATAACTTTCCTGCCTATTCGAATTAAAAGGTGGTGACATTCTCATTATGACAAAACTTAATGAGCCGAGAAATATTTTCCCAGATAGACTTCAATTAACGAGATACATTAAATCGTTACCTCGCGCTACTAGACCGGATGGACACATTTAAGCAAATATTAGTTGAACTTTGCCACTGTAGTTCCAAATTTTTTCGTCCGTACTATTACCCAATAACTTTATAAATAGGCCTATGGTATTCGAAAATATTAGATTTTACTTTGCGATTTTGTTAATCTAAATTATTCATTTCTGTGACATACTGCTCCGTCATGGCTGCCGTTGCACAAAATTACGAGTCTTACGTAAACATTTGATACCGAAAGATTCTTGCTTCGAAAAATATTTTTGATATCTTCCAAACTTCGATAATCTGCTGTGATTTTACTTCCAGACAATAAAACTATGTAATTTCTATATCTGTTCGTTTGTGATATTTTACTGTACTAATAAATTCGGCTTTCCTTCATGATGTTGGCTTTCTTTTTGTGTATATTCAGTTCGGAGCTCTCTTCTAATATTTGTCGAGGCCATTAAATTATTAAACAGTCCATTCATAATCTCGCCAGCTGAGTAGATAATAGAATCTCTTCATGTATTAATTCTGTTCTGATTATTTCAAAATATTCATTTTTTATTCAGTTTCATTTCAGTGTGTAAGTTCCAAACAAGCCACAGCCGAGCCTAAAAAATGTTTACAGTTGGCTCTGATGATTCTTCTCTTCTATCAGAACACCTTGGTTCTTGTAGTATAGATTATAAGTACTTCCTCTATGCCGTAAGTTTAGAAATTACTTCTTTACATTGAAGCATCTCGTTCCAACACACAAATCCACAAATGTCATTAATTTATCCTTAATTTTCTATTAGTCCTTTTCGTGCTAATAACAAAACAAGAATTGTTTCCCTTGCTTGGTTGATTTCTTCACAGAAAAAATGTTGTTCATCTAACACTCCTATAATCTTATCAGTCCTGTATTTATTATTCCACTTAAGATCTTCAGAAAGTTTTAGAAAAGTGATGATTCGAAATTTCTCAAAAATGTAATTGATAGATGTAAATTCATACAGTTCTTGCACCTTCATTTTCAATTTTTATTCTTCATTATGTTATTAAGAATGTATCTGGCACTGATTTTTTAACCTAGCTGCAAAATGTAATTATTTATACCCCTACTAAAAATCTATCACACAGATATCCATAGCGTTAAACAATGAAGTTGTCGAAAAACTTTTATCATAGCAGGAAATGAAATCTCTAATTCTGAACTTTTGCGTTTACTGTATACTGTATTACAGCATCTCTTTAATAATGTGTAGCCACTGAAAATACAACTAACAGGACCCAGGAGGCATAAGAGGAAATAGTTAACAATTAAATTGATGAGAGTGACTACGAAAATCATCAGCTCTGTTAAAATTTGACGCAAGTGAGGTTACTCGTTTGCTGCAATAGACTGTATCACAAGACTTACACTTTAGCATCTTATGAAGAAATCTTCTGATAATTACTTATAATTGCCCTTTCCGTTGTTATAGTGATAAAAATGCAAAACTAAGTATTCCATCAAATATCAGAAGCCATTTCAACCATTTCCATCAAACGTTACTATATGTGTTATTACATGTAAAGAGTTTGGTGAATGTGGTAGATACATTAGCTGCTGTCATTTCGCTGTGGGTCAAATCTCGAATATCGTGTCTACACTTAGGGTATCCTAGTATCTATGACGGTAGACTTACTGGCTATACACTGCAAGATTCGAGATCAAATCCCAACAAACGGATTTCCATTTTCAAAGTTCGAACATCCTCCCCTACCCCTGCTAGTCCATTTAGCCTTATTACGAGGTACCATGAAGAAAACTTGCAAAAAGATGCTGGGCCGTCATATTGGCCATAAAAACTCCGAAAGCACAGACAACTAAGAAACGGAACCTTATCTTCCAGAAGCTCCACCATTAATAGTGAGGCCCGTAGAGGAGACTAACACTAATCTTAAAGTTTTGCTGATATGTATTCACTACTGGATTCCCTAGCAAATGTATCACATTAAATTTACCTCTTTATTTGTTTGCTATCCTTGACCAGTGATACAATTTAGCTAACTTATTTCCAAATATTTTTCATGTCATTCGGTAAAAATTTTAGTTACATAAGACCAAAAAAATATTTACCTACTTTAACAAATGGGGTTAAATAACAAGTAAAAATTTCATGACATTATGCGACATAAAGCAGCATATATCTATGTCAAAATTGATCTACTTTCATCAGAATCTAGGCAAACACTACTGAGTCCTATTTCGACTACAGTATTATGATTTTATTTAACAATTCCAATTATGACTAAGACTTTCTAATACATATTAATTATGTAAACTAAAAGTTGTATTTTTTGTGACAATATCGTCGGTAATCTGGTACTTTCAGCTTCATTGAGAATTTAATTTACAAAAGATTTTTTATATTAGTATGTTGAATTTTTCTAAGCACCGGTTTGGCCTTGCGCATTTAAGTGTCACCATGCTGAATGGGAAGAAGCGAGGGACCTAATTCAAACCTAGGTCTTAGAATACCAGCATTCCTGATTTCAGCTTTTGCTTTGTCGGTTTATGGTAATGATTTCTTTTGATTCTGGAACTGTCCATAGTTTATCCTTCAGTAACTACATAGTTTCCCCAAATCACTCCAGGCGAATGCCGGGATGCTTCCTTCAAAATGGCCGTGGCCTAATTCCTTCCCGTTCCTTGTCCCCAGTCACGTCCCGCCTCTAATGACCTTAGCCGTCGACGAGGCGTAAAGCAGTAAGAAAAAAAAAAGTAACTACATAATTAACAAGCAATATAACAATGATCACAGATACGTGATAATATTCACACCTTCACCCCAAAGAGGCGTTCTTGCGGAAAGCCATATGACAAAAGAGGTTCGCAACACTAAAGTATAAACAAACACTGCAAGAAATAGCTAGTACGGTGATATTCCTCTAACAACCAGAAGAAAACTGTGAACTGATTGAAGGTAATTTCTTCTTCCAGATCAAAAATTCTCGTACAAGTTTTAAATTATTCAGTTACATATCGTTGCCGTTTATTGTTTTAAGACTTCAGCTTTAATAAATACAAGATTGTATCAACAGGAAATGAGACTGGTACTTTATATTATTAAACTAAGCGTAGATAAAGAATTCTTTATTTAAAACTTTCTGCTTACTTCAGAAATCAGCGACACTCAAGATTACTTCTCCACTGTATTTTAAAAACGAAAACACTTATTTCTAAATTTCTGCAATTAACAGTAAGGGGGCATCCATTAATTACGTGAGGTAATATAGGGGGAGGGTCCGGCAAAATCTCACCACGGAGGGGGGGGGGGGGAGTCTACGGAAATCTCACGTGAGGGTTTGGTAAAAAAAAAAAAAAAGGTCTCCAAAACTTTCGAGGGCGATTACTAGAGGGGGGAGCGGGTTCTCACGGACCAGATCTCACCAGAGGGGGGGGGGGGCGGCCAGATCTCACGAAATCTCACCAGAGGGGGGGAGAGGGGTCCGCAAATCCGGAAAACACCTCATGTAATTTATGGATGTCCCCTAAATACATGTTCGCGTCTCTTTGTGATAGAACATAATGGTGTCCAATAGTCTGAAATTTCTCATTCTTAATTTAATTAGGACAACGTAAGGCAAAAAACGTTAAAGTTATAGAATTAAAATCATTTTTGAAGAAGAAATTATTTGGCTTTCAGTGATAGGACATTATAAATGCACCAAACAAAGCTGAATTTTCCACAACAACTAGCGATATAGTGACCCTCTGGATTTGGCTTGGAAATAGCCTTAATATTGTTCTAAATATTTAACTTTTAATTAAAATTGTTTATTGGAACTGTAGAAAACTCTGCTTCAAAGTTGAGGTATCTGTAACTATACGGTGCTCAAAATAAGAATACAAGGCATACTTTTGTCCTATTTGCTTTGTGTCCGGCAAATATCTCGTAGTTATTTTTGTTAGCACACATATATGTTATGAAGGTTTACTTGTAGCATGCCAGTTGCAGATTGGTGCTTCCTGCGAAGCCTTTTGCGCCGTCCATTTAGCCTGCCTAAAAATTTCAACCCGCAGAAGTCGTCCTTGAAGACCAGCGGAAAAGTCGCAAGGACGCGTGAGGTGCTGAAACTCCTCGAACCTCAGCGTCGTGAAGCAGTCATTGTAGTCAGGTGGTATCGACCAGCAGTCCTTAAGGCCAGCGTGGATGACCCACAGTGCCATAGAAGTGAGATTGTGCTTGCGCACCGTGTCCATAAGTTGGCTGACTGAGTACTTTAAGTCGAAGATATACACGAACACATCGCTATCTCGATGACCTTTAAGGTACACAGCATCATTCTCACAGTACCTTCTAATCCCGAGAAGACATGGGCCGCTGCCCCACCGACCAGCTGCCCTGCAAACCAAGCCAGCCGCCGCCGTAGACACATGACACTCTGCCTAAACAACAAACACAGAGGGTTCCCAAGAAGAAGCCCCTCATAGTCAAACCTCTGCAGTGTTATAACTGTCAAGCCCATGGTCACCAGGAGCGCGACTGTACCAACCAACGAAGGTGCGTGAGATGTGCGGAAACCATCGAGCTGCCGACTGCTCCATCCCAAGAGAGAAAGCGGTCTGCTGTAACTGTGGCGGGAATCATGCAGCCTGTTTTTCCGGATGCCAGATCCGAAAGCAACTTCAGGCGAAGACTCGCCTCGACCACAAAGCTGCAACCACTGCCAAACGAGCTGACTATGGTGACAGCTCGCAACAGCACCACAGACCGACAGCCACGACTGCGATTGGGCCGCATCCGCGGTCCGCTGCGCCTCGCCGATCTGCAAACTTACCTGGGACAAGACGGCAACAAGATGGCAACCAACAACACCGCCACGTGACACAAGATCACACCTGCTTTAATGCTCCCAGAAACAACGCCGAACAGCTGACAGCAGTAGTCCAGCTGCTCACACAGCTCATTACTGCACTGATGCCATGGCCACGAGCACCATACAGACTAACCACACATACTGAAGACAAAAATAACAAGCCATGCCAAAAAAAAAGTTACACCAACAGCAGTCATAGGATCTTATCCTAGTACTGTGGAAAAAATGATAAGGAAAGCTCTACCCTTGACTCTGCTGGTTGTAGCATGTTTCAGACTCCATTTGCAAGTTTTGTAGAATAATGTCTGATTCCTTTCATGATAACGGGAGACATATTAGTTATGCTATCCGTGAACTTTATCTGTTGATTATATTGGCGTTAAGAGTTACTTCGTGATGATAATTTGAAGATAAAAACTTACTATCTAAGGAATTACAATGTTTTCTTTCAGACTCTCTACCATGAACAAAGAAAGAAAAGTACTTCTTTATCACTATTTCATCTAACCAACTATTATATTCAATAGTAGTCGTTGGTCAAGTCTGCATATGGTCACGTTGCATGTACAGGAATTAGTCCTTGTTTCGGTTCTTAGTCATTCCAACCAAAAATTGATGATACTGTCTTCACATATTGTAACAGTTTGAACACAATACCAATTTAGTTCAGATAATTGTTAATTATTATATCTTACCGACCCTTAATATTCGTCCTCATACAAATAAACTGGATGACAATCGTTCTTATGCGACCATCCTCGGCTGACAGTGACGGTCTCAATGTCTCTTTCTTCCCACACATCTGACAACACAAAATTTCTACACTATTACAAATTTTTAGAAAATCAAATATTAATCCGGCTACTTCACCGGAAATATCGGAATATATTAAAGAAATTAAATAAGTATAATTACATGAAATTAACATACCCTCAACATACCTCGTAATGCTCAATACAGAGATATTCATATTTTCATTTAGCTTATTCTATCATCCGCAGTCAACCAATTATTGCGGTGTTTCTGTACTTGTAACATCGAACAAACAGAAACAATTAAAAACTACCAGATGTGAAATCGTTGTTACTAGTATACTTTTACTTCATATTAAAATTTTAGCACGGTTTCTACAGCGATTATGTACAGCGATAACATTGGTGCCTTTTTTCAGTCAGATGATATAAAAGAATTCGTAGTTCTTGAATTTAAAATCACATTATACTGAGAAAATTTAAAGAAAAATTAAATATTGTAAAATTTATTGATATAATTGTAGATATAGTTTATTATTCATTTTCCGAAATGGTATAGAAGATATTAATATAGCTATCTTCGAATATTCTGACATTATTTTGGTTTTTAAATACGGTTACCTTAAATCAGTGTCATAAGCGACTGACGAGAATATCAAAACGTCCGTTGGAGAGATTATTAAAACTAATGTAATTTAATCATCAGTTGTGAAGGTTCTCACCATGGGAAACTATTTCTGGTGCACCGAAGTTCATGAACCCGACAACACACCAGCTCAACAGAGAGGATTGCCATTTAGGTTAAATATTACACACGCTTGCAATGTGTGATGCTTCGTTAGACTGCTTATCATAATTCCTGTCATACATGTGGTAAAATCACACAGAAAAAGCTCGCAAGCTCAGTACGAAAAGTCTTGATAAATCCTGTATAACTGAAAAAATAGAGTATACGAGAGTACCAACATCAGCGTTACTGTTTCTCTATAGATCAGGGTATTTCCTCCAGGCACTCAAGTAGCTACCTCGTTCAGTAGTGACATTGTAACGCTATTAACATAAGTTTATATATTTTCTGTGGAGAGAAATTTTCGTCTTAATTAGTCACTCCTCACTACTCGAAAGAAATCAAAGATACACTATAGATCGGCATAGCCGAGTATTTTAGATCATAAATGCTGTATCAAACACGACATACGGAAAATAAACCAGTAAGATTATTGTTCTTTGTTGTGTGACGCCTTTCGCCACACTCCAAGTACGTATTTTGTGTTAATGTTGGAGTAAATTTGGTAAAGCTTGAGCGACCATTGCATGTATATTTTATACAAGTGCTGTATTAGAAAGGTGTTTACATTCAATGTGTAAAGAACTGTGAATTAAAATGAGTGGATATTCATTTATCTGGCCACTGTGAAAACAAGCCATGTTACTGAATTGTTTGAATATTGTTGTTTCGCGCCGTCTTAGTGAGAGATAACGGTCTGTTCGCGTGGATGACAAAGGGCTGGGTTTTGGCCGGAGTGCTGGCTTTCCCCTTTGCAGATGCCAGGTAGGTGGCTTCGGGCCACCCAGGCGAGCCCCTGGACCCTAACGGTACCTTGACATCAACACGAGTGATGTGCGGGGGAGTCAAGCGAACCAGAAGTCGGGTACACCATGTTACTTCATACTACCATCCCGCGCACCAATCTCCGCGGTTCTTACAAGTAAATTCGGGAAATTTTATGTTGGACGTGTTCTCGAGAGGCTGGAGGCGTGGCGAGAGTTTAGCTGCGACAACCCACACCGAGAGAAATGACTGTTCCTGACTGCAGCCGAGAGCTGAGCTAAACTATCACTGCCTGTAGAAGTCGGACGCTGCTAAGCGCTTTCGCTTTCCGAATGCTGAAGAGTGTCTCGCATGCCGTGGGCCCATCTTCGAACCACGCCACCTGCCGTCGCAGACTCTCAATGGTAATGTGTTAACCATCAAAGCCATAAGTCGTGCATTTCATGAATCTACTATTTACTCATAAGCGACTTCGAGATAAGATATCAGTGCTCGAATTTATAAATAAAACCCCACTGAGCTAGAAGGTCCAATTATAAAAGGTTACTTACAAAAGGTATATTTGTCTGGAACCATATGCGTTCATTCAAATGATTGTACTGTCTTTCACAATTTTTAAATGGCATCTGAGGACCATTTGTGGCGCCTGAATTATCACGAGTTTGTTGTAATGTAACTTGAATGTTGTTTGTTCATGTAAATTTTGGTATTAAATATTCAATTTGATTCCTAACGTAAGATTTTTTTCTTTGCTTTGATGAAATGGCTAATTGTTGCTTTGCTATATTGTAGTATTTTTTATGTACTAAGCTTAACGTTAAATACGCCCACGCCTGTATTTTACAGCGATCATTAATAAATGTCTTATTGTGGCAATTTACCTGTGATCCCACCAATATCAAATTTTATTGCAGAATATGTATTAATTTTAAAGTACCCATAAAATTCAACTCTTTCAATTAATGATTCATAAAAATGTTATAATCAATAATTACTATGTTTTAAAAGTCAAATCATATCAGCGTAGGAAAGGTACCCTTACATCATCTAGAGTATTCACCATAATACCTTAATATGGTACCGAGGCAAGATGCTGGTTTCTCCAAAGTTTCCGCAAGCGTATGGTATAAAGACAAGTACCTTTGAGAATGTGAAAAAAATAGATCTGTCGGCTCGTTATACTAGTTATTTGCCATTGATTTGGCCAACTATTTGTTTCAGTACATGAATTTGTAATGCTGTATTATTAAAAAGAAAAAGAAGATATATTAAACCTTTTTACTTGTCCTTGCAGTTTATGGGATTATCTTCGAAATGTTGAATAGTTAGAATAGTTACTGGTGTACTAAAGTCACAAGTTTGTTATTGATTTATTTTTTTCGGGTTTTTAGCTACTTTTAACATTTCCACCGTGTAGCTTATTTTGTTCCATGAACAAATTGTCCAACTTCCTCCAAATTACACACTCGACGCGAATTCCATGAATGAATACAGGCAGAAAATGTGTCATTTTAGGTGCTTTTTGTCTGTATAACTTTTCAGATAATGCTTCTAAATGGCATCATTTTGTATAAAAGTTTCATTATGTCTCGAGAACTGTCACATTTTGAACATAAAATAATACTTATCTTGAAAATATAATTTCTTTTTTGGGTGACAGATTTGACTATTCTATTTATCTCCCAACTACTTTATAAACAAATCGTGGAAAAAATAGGCGACAGCTGCGTCCAGATAAATAGTAATATTATACTGTTACCTATATCGCAAAAATCTTAAGGATGATATTTATAATTAAGAATCCAGCTTTCTTGCATTTAATATAAGAAATAGACATTAATAAAATTTATCAACATGCTGTAATTATCAGTTTCAGCTTTCGGTTAAGCACTAAAACCCTTATTACACTGTGGTTGCGGCATGCAAGGCGAGGCTTCTACTACGCCACAAGTCAAACAAGATCTTTGTACCGACAGAGTTGCGTTACCGCAAGTCTGGTCTGGCTGCGGCAACCACTACTTGTTGCGCCTGGTGTGTCGACTACCAGCTGTGCCCTGTTGTCAGCGCGACTGTCAGCGGCAGACCGAGGCGGAACTGGAGTCCTGATTCTCCGTAGACAACAATTTCCTCTTCACGACGAAGACCACACTATCTTAAATGCATACTGCACTTGAGCACATTATATGATTCGACACGGAGAATGTTAGAATGCTTGACAGGTTCTCAGGCGCCTTAAATCTTTGCAATTCTAAGTTTTGCGTGTAACAATTCGACACAGTCAATTCATCGATGTTTATCCGGCCCAGGATATGGTTTGCAAAAGAACTGTCAGGGCGTCCTTCCGAGGTCGTTGTTCTTGGCTCACCGGCGGGCCCTTACAGAGCACTGTCCTTCAAGCAGACCACCGCGTAATGATTAAACTCTACTGCCCATCATTAATAATGTAATTGTAATGTTATCATAACATTACACTATGTAAGCTACAAATTTTGTATAGGCTGTAGTAACCTAGAGTAGTATCAGAACTGATTATTAGACTAGGAGTCCTGGTAGATAGACGACTCACGTTTCGTTTAAACTTATTGGTAAACATGTGTACTCCCACTTTCACTTACGAGTGAAATACTTCGTCCACCAACCTATTTGAGCCGGAATGATGGGAAAGATAAGATTAGAGAAATAAGGTGCAGCAATGATTCTTACATGAATTCTTTTTTTCCCTCGAACCATTAGGGATTGGAATGCATAACAAAGAGATTAGCTTTGGTGCTGAGCACCCTCTGCCACCCACAATTTTGTGAATTGCAGAGTATATATGTAGATGTAGATGAGTAGCAAATAAAATGCGAGAAAAAAACTAAATACTTTTCCGAGTGAAGTAAGAAGAAAGATGGACAAATTAATATATTTTTTTGTAACAGCTAGGCGAAAAGTTGAACAATATTGACTTAAATATTTCCAAATTATGATTTGCGAAAGTAGAAGATTATTAATAAAGTTAGGAATATGGATATTGCCGGATTGTCTAAAAAACGACAGATGTTCGAAAACATCTCTTTTTTAATATACTAGAAAACAGTGTTCTAGTGCCGCCTAATGATCCAATCAAAAGTTGGAGACATACAGACACCACATTATATCTTCCGCATTCTGGATTGTATAATAGTTTTCCTTATTACTCCCATCTGGAATATAATTTTCCAGAATGATAAATCTGTGATGTGTCGTATACAGATCCCTGCTACAATAGGTAATAAAATCAACGAGAAATGAATGCGCCGGAATGGTCGGCTGAAGGCACAGCCATTAGTGCCATTGAACATAGTTTGCCCAAAGGTCAGGTAGAAATTGTAATTGAAATAATTCGTCATTCTCAGTTTCATTATTAATACCAATTTCTATTCTGACCAAAAAATGTATCAATTTGAAATAAGTAATAGAGTTCAACCTTTTACATGAGTACTTTAAGAACAAAACACGAAATGATTAAAAATGATCCATGGATTCCGCAAAATCAAAATACAACTGAAGTACTTGCATAAAAATCAGGCCATATTGTCGAACAAAAAACTCTAATTAATACAGTTTATCAACTTCAGTCGAAGAAACTATGTTACGTAATAATGTCAACTGGATTTTCCTTTTTATTCAAAATCATTTGATACGCGTTTTGGGACCGAAAGGACCGCCAAGAAAAGGGGCGATAAACTATTTAACGAACATTGTACACACTTTATCATTATTCTTGGCCGCCGCTGAAAAATTCAATCACTCTTATCTTCGCACAATCCTACATCAATGTCATCCCAGGAAACAGTAACGCAATACTGACGAGCCAGCATTGCGTTACTGTTTCTTAGAATGGCATTGATTTAGGATTTTGCAAGATAAGAGTGACAGAATTTTTCAGCGGCGGCCAAGAATAATGATAAAGTGTGTACAAGGTGACTCTGAAATAAAGCCACGAAGTCAGTTCCTATGCGTCTAGGTTTCGTTAAGATGTGGTTTTATACCAGTATTGTGGTCTGGGCAACCTCGAAGGCAGCCATCAGCTTCACTGAATCACTATTGCGTCTGAGGAAGAGTGCACCCGCGCAAGTCGCCCTTTCCATTCAGGACTTTCAGGTGACGTGTGGAGCGAAAGCCGTCTCTGTGAGGTAGGATAACTGATCATGACCGCAGTCTACCGTGACTTAAGATTCTTACGACTTCCGGATCAAGTATCAACTTGTAACAAAATAGACCTTTTGTGTTAATGATAAAAAGCTATCTGCACAGCGAGATGGTCTTTAAAATATCAGAATAAAAGTATGCTAGTTAGATAGAGAATAGTTCAATAACCAATCCATAATTTTTAAAAATTTGGTCATAGACTCAGTGTTTAGTTTTTAGAAGACATAGAACACAATTATTTGTATAGGAGTGAAATATCTGTTACACTGACGGAATTCTAATTTCGCTGTGTCACGAGGATTAAGACTAGTGGTAGAATAGTCAACCTCAATTTGGAATTAAGTGCTTTTAGGAGTGAAATATACTTTCCGTGTATAGCATTTAACTGATTGTAATTAAAAGTCTTATATATTTAACTGGTTGCTGCACAATATGAAGAACTTGAGAAGGAGCTTTCATTTTTTTAGGTACGGAATCTTCTAAAAAGAGGTTAATGCATGATATATGCTTTAAAATCTTTCTATACGTTGTACAGCGTGTAAAGAATTGATCCATATACGAAGGGTGATACAAAAGCTTGGGTGATAGGTATTGTAATGTGGGTGACATTCTGTCACATACCTTCAGCCCACCGTAAACCTTCCTAAATTCAGATAATTAATATTTAACTTTTGAATCATATTTCAGTGTTTAAATTAACTTTTTGGCTGTCTTAGATTTTTTCCAACAATATTCACAACGGAGTGTTTTTCGCTTAGCCTGGTGCCATTGTTAATAACAGCGTGTTTAAGTCAACAGTCTCGATGAGCACGCTGTAGCAGGGCTGCCAACCTAGGACTTTTCTTCTTAAATTTAGGCCGTACAGACTGGGACAGGATTTTTAGAGGTTTTATAACTTTTACGGGAATGTTTAGAGACTGTTTGATTTCTTGTATTTATTTTTTGAATATTTATCAGCGACATCAGTTACAATACTTCGTAACTAAGACTTCAGACTTCTCTATGGCTGAATACTTTTTTTTCTGATTACAGAATAAAATATTTGTTTCCAATCCATAATTTTTAAAAATTTGGCCATAGACTCAGTGTTTAGTTTTTAGAAGACATAGACATTTTTTGGTTACCTATTGATAAACGTTAGTTGTTGCGGCAATAACCAACGTTCAACCATGATACCCTTGTTGCTTACTTATTTCTGGTCGAATTAATTATGCTGTTGTGTGTCAACAAGCAGTTTGTTGATTATGCGTAAGAAGAAGGATAAAGTTAAATTAAAGAAATACAGTCAAAAGTAGGTAAATACTTGAGAAACAAAACCAGATTTAAAAGGTAAAATAGTTTCGTTACTTTGTGATAATTTATTTTCATTGTGTTTCAGGTGACGTTATACAATATTATATTTAATATTTGATGACGCTTAAGGCCTTACCACTGGATTATCGACGTCATTGAATTATAACTGTTCTTCGATTGAATTCATAAGAAGTATTTTATTTACATATCTGACCTACATGAAAAAAATTATGGGTATTTTAAGAGTTTTGACTTAAAATTTAGGGGCAAATATTTTTTTGTGGTTGGCAACCTTGCTCGATAGCAATCGATGATTTAGAAGTCAGTAAGGAGAGCTAGTAGGATAGACATTCAAGTATGTAGGTCAGTATGTTTGTGTTGAGGCAAATTACCTTGGCTAGTATGAATGGACTGGATGGAAGATGTAGCGGTTAATATTTATTTTCAAATTGTAAAAGTACATTGTGAAGATTTATGTGTTTTAATTGCTAAAAGTTATAACATAAAATTCGTGGAAAAAGTCTACTCAAGTGGTAGCAATCTTTCACTGGAACTGAGAAATATTAAGTAATTAAGTTTTTTTGGTTGAGTGGATGTGAAAGGAATGTGACATACCAATTATGTAGACTGTTATATGTTAAGTGGTCCAATACCGTTAAAGTTGTAATAACTTCAAACAATGCAATACTTTTTTAGTTCAATTGCGTGTTCTGCGTGTGCCAAAGTATTCCAGCTGACTTTCGGTCATTTATGCATGGGACGAACGCTGCGTATAGGAGGCGATGCGCTACATTCAGGGATGAGACAGGCGTTTGAAAGCTTAAGTCTACTACGTACCGTAAAGTGCAGTTTCGCCTTTAGCCAGATTTATGTGCAGTACTGGGAATAGTGTGCAAAGCATCGCCTGAATAGCGAAACTGTGAAACGACAAGCCAGCAATGATAACTCTCAACGGCAGTATGTTGAAACACACTGTTGGAATGCGAGTAGATGACCTAAAGCAGAATAAGCACAGTGTACGTACTGACTCAGAAGAAAGAACAGTGATCAGTTATCACTCTTATGCTCAATACCCTCCATGTGCTGACTAGAAAGAGAGTGCTTCAAAAGCGCAATTAAGAAAGTAATGCAATCATTAAATGGTTAAGCGTCATACACTGAAACTTCAATGTTGGTGATCCGAGAAGGAAAAAACTGGCCAGATCAGCTATTTACTTCTAGGAGAGAGTGAAACTTTCGGTGTATGTTTCGAGGTGCGATAGCAGGTTGCAGCTCAGGACTGCAGTAACTGCGGAAATCTGCTAGCCGATGAAGTGATCGTTCGATAAACGCCCGAACAGAAAACATGATTTCTCATTGCTCGATTTACAGTCAATTCATGTGATGTTAACAATAATTTGTTAGCCTACTGTCTAATTTGATGTGTTTCAATGATAATTTAAAGCCGGCTAATATTCATGTTGCATTGGTATTTATTTCTCGTTTTGGTATTAAGTTAATGCTTTTCAACAATCTATACCAGTTGATGTCATATTGGTATTTATTTGTTAACCTGGAGTCAAATTTTTGCTTTCCTTGTGTTAAATTTATATTCAATGATGCTACATGATGTTGCATTGGTATTGGTAGCCTGGTATCAATGTTTTTCAATTATCATATAAAGCCACTCAATATTTCATTCATAGTAATCTCTTTACCGTCTTGCTGTTAATCAATGTGTTACTTTTTACTGAATAACTAAAGGATGAGATTTTTATTTAATCGGTTTGGGATACAACGAATTAATTTGATGTGTAAAACATCTTTAATTTCTAAAGGCTCCTTTGTCAGTGATATCAATTTTACAGTAATCATTTCATGAAAAACTGTAATATATATCGAAATAAAGAAATATGAAGTATCAAATGTTAATACGTAACTATGAATCGCCCTACTGGGCAATATTAAATGTATATTACAGTATGAATGGACAAATTTCTAAAGTAGGAAATAACATGCACCGTTTTGATTGCCCGGATATAGCCGCGTCTGTTTATTAAAATCTGAGGTTTCTCATATCTAAATGTGACTTTCTTTAGATGCTGCTTTCACCAAAAGCGCACGCTAACCTAGCGCAGACACATATTACAGAGGGGACCGTGCTCTGTGTAGTTCAGACGCGGGAGTGCGCACTACGTTTCCCTGTACAAACACAACTATTAGGGTTAATGTTGGTTTGTCCTTACCATTGCTTCTCTTATACCACTGGGCCATATGCATTCTCGAGTCTGAACGCTGGTTCCGTTGCTGATGTCGATGCCGTGTTGTTTTCAAGTCAGTAACATAGCTTCGGACAAGTATATTCATGTGAATCTCAGTTAGCAGGTGGTAAGCAAGATATTTCGGATGAAATGGACAAGGGAGATCACATTGATAGTGTAAAATTATGTCTCTCAAAGGTTACTAGTAAATTGAGCTATAAAATGGTGGTAAATAAGGTAAAAACTATTGGAGTGTGGGAGAAAATGATTTGTCGAAGTAGAAGAATTCTTAAAAGGTAGAAAACAAAATCTTAGCGTAGGAAATGCATTATCAAAAGAAGTAGAAGGAAAATGGGAGTGCCACGGGATAGCGTACTGGGACCATTGCTATTGATTGTTCTAATGAATGATTGTGTTGAAAGTCTACTACCAGAATTTAAGTTGTTTGCAGATGGCATAATAGGATCAAAACGATAGAGGAGTGTGAACAGTTGCAGGGTGATCTGGAGAGGATACCTTACTGGGTTGGTAAACATGAGTTGAGCATAAATGAAAGAAGAGTCAGCTTATTAGATACACAGATAAGAAACTAAAGGTATATTGTGATTATAATATGGAAACAGAATTGCTTGTTGATTACTTGGAATATAAGAATCTCAGTATAACATTTGATAACAAACTCAACTGGGCAGGACACATTAGACAGATAGTAGGGAAAGGTTTCAAAAACCTTCACTTGTTGGAGAAAAATATGACTAGATGTACTAGAGAAATTAGATAATTGGATTACAAAACACTGGTCAGGCCATTGTTTGAATATGGTGGTGTAGTATGGGACCCACATTTTGGGTATCAAATACAAGAGCTGGAGGGGGTGGCAACCAGGGCTGCTAGATTTTTCTCTGGAAATTACCACAGAGCAAAATCAGTAACCGGAATGATAAAAGAACTGGAATAGTTTTCATTGGAAGACAGGAGGAGGGTGAAGACAGTCGTTGGAGAGTACAAGGCGCATATTGGTGGTGAGGTGTGGAAAGATATTGGTGTAAGAATTAGAAGTAATGCATAGAGGAGAAAAAAGGTCCATGACCATATGCTGGCACTCAATTTCAAGCACAAGGGCGTGGGAAGTTTTTCTTTCATAGGTAAGCGGGTCAGGGATTGGAATCCATTACTGTCAAGTGGACTCGCGGTGTAGGAGGTCTTATCTGTAATCTCCTGACTTGGGTTCAACTATTTTTGTTTCTTTATAAATCTTCAGATATTGTTGATAATGATTACTCAGATGCGATTTCAAGTTTATTTGTATATTATTACTGCGTGAAATAATATTTAAAACAAATCTCATTGCTTATAATAGATAGGTACAATAAACGCAATTTCGACTAATACATCAACAATGGATTCTTAATATGCCTCGTCCATAGTCATTGAAGAAATCTGGTCAGGAGGCAAATTCTAATTTGACAAAAAATATTACAACATTTATAAGCGTTTTTCACTTTTCCTTTCATTTTCTCGCTGACCATTATTTCATCACGGATATTTCGGTCTTCTCGATTTTACAAATTTTTTATAAAAAATATTTCTTGACTATATACAAGTATAGAAATGAGAAAGATGATATAAAGTAAAAACAAAATAATGATTTGTAAACCCGTGAAGACTTCATTCCGAAAAAAACGATTTTCTAGAAAAAATGACGTTGTTCGTATTTAATGTAATTTGTTTTCAATATTATCCCTGGCAATAATAGTATCTAAATGAAGTTGAAATCAGCTTAAAATAATCATGCTCAACAATATCTGAAGATAAAAAGTAATAAACCCGAGTCAGAAAATTACAGAGTAGATACCATACCGCACAGACCACACGACCACTGGAGAACAAAGGAAAATTGTTTTAGTATATATAAAAATGGTATTTTTTGGTTGGGATATCTATAAAACTAGAACGAATTTGAAGAAACAATCGTGCGACAGACAAATAAGTAAGAGGTTGAAATCCGTTCTTAACATGTGTGATGGTCACCTGCACAGGTTCAGTATTATAATAAGTTGTAAAACTAAGGAAATATCAACGCCGAGTCATCACAAATGATGTCTCTATAAGAGATGAAAACGCGTACGGTAATAAATTTATAAATAAACAGTTTGATTGGTGTTCTTTATCAACAATTCACTAAGTATCATTGACGCCTATAACCACGTCAATTATCTTTTTTTGGGAGACCTGGCTATCTGTAGTGTGTGACGATGTGAGCACAATCAGAAAAAATATTACTATCAGAGTAGACCAGAAAACTAACATACAAGTCAGTGACACAACACAGTACATAGTACCCCTAAGAAAATATCCGACTTGCTTACAAAGTGTTAGGGATAGGAAAGAGCATTCAGAGTGTTGAAGAGAAGAGAGAGCATTCAAAGTGTCTATTATTTTACTTGCAGTTGCGGCTAGCTATGTATCGACTAAGCTATAGATTAGCATTCAGAGGACAGCGGGTAGTCTGATTTATTTAACAAGAACAGTCTTCTAATCCAAGAAAGAGACGACCCAAGCAAGTCAGTGGAACTCTGGAAATCCGAAAACAACTTTAACTCTTAAACTGGTCTTCAACTTTACGGTACATGGTTATGTAAACGTAGGGAAACGTAGAAATCATGCCAGCATCCGACCTAATACGATAGTCTCTGTAACTTCACTAAAAATTTACGCAGTTAATCGAAAAAAGAAGCCATCATTTTATCCAGAAGTCAAGAAATCAGTAATTCGGACAATGTAAGACAACACCACTCGTAAATACGTCACACGGGGAGAGCAGCATCAAGCATTAATGCACTCGTTCACTCTTTAGTGTTTAAAAATATTTTGTTTCCGTATCATTAATGTCATCAACTGAAACAAGCAGAGAACATTTTACAACGTGCGAAGATCATGTTGAGAATTAACAATTTTATGTTAGTTGAAATTTTCTAGGTAAAATAGCCGAATGAGAATTCTCCTAGAAAATTTCATCTACATACAACGCCGAGAGAGCCTAGCTCATATAATTTAAAATTATCTTTAATTGTAGCTACGTCAGGCAATGAAATCACCATTCTCGCAGTTAGTTATAAAAAATATATGAGTGCTTAAATTATACCTTTACCTTTCACGTATTATTAATCCGTGTTCTATTATTCCTTGACATTTACTATGATTTTCTATATTACTAAACCCTTTCTTTTTGATATTTTGTAAAATTTGTTTGAGGAAATCTCAATATATCGAGAAAGGCCGAGACGTACTAGATCGCATGTGCAACCGTCGAACTCCCGCTCGTCGGTTTCAGTATTGGCCATATCAACTGTGACCATGAGGAAAATTCTGCTCTGATCTTCAAGAGATTATGTTGCATATCCAGCGGGTTGTGGTTTCTGGGAGGTCTAGTTCGATCAGTACTCTCCGAAGTACATAGGTTGGGAGACAACCTGTCGGACCCATTCTATCTGCACGCAGGCTTACCACAGGGATCCCCACTTCTGTACATAAAGTACATACGGAAAACACCAAACTACAGACGACCCGTGGACAGGAACAGCACTATTTGCAGACGACACGGCTTTCTGGGTTACAAGGCTGCGACCAAAAAAGCAGTGACACAACTACAAAAGCAACTAAACGCTTTCACCAAATTCTGCAACAAATGGAGAATAACCATAAACGCCGCAAAAACTTAAATAATAATTTTCAGAGCAGAGAACAACGCATTCACTGGAACAAACAACCACGCCTGCATGTAAATGGAGTGGAGGTGGGCTACGTGAGGCGTGCAAAATATCTAGGCGTGAAATTGGACACACAAATAAACTTTCAATGCCATTATCATAATATAGCAACTCAAAGTAGGAACAGACTCAAAATCATTAGACTCCTTAAGGGCAGGAACCATGGCTGTACAACAAAACAATGCTGACACTCTACAAAACTCTAATACGACTGTACATGACTTATGCACATACAGGGTGTTCCAAAAATGACCGGTATATTTGAAAAATCAATAAAAACTAAACGGGCAGCGACAGGAATACACCGTGTGTTGCAATATGCTTGGTACACCAGTAAATTTTCAGGCAGACAAACTTTCGAAATTAGTTACAATTTTCAACAACAGATGACGCTGCAGTCTGGAAAAATCTAAAGTTCTAAGGAATAAAACATTTTTTCACAGCAAACTTGCAATCTGTGAACAGCACACGCTTACAGCAGAAAGACAACTTACAGAATGCCGAACTCACAGACTGCGTTTACTTCTTTATCTTTCAAATCGCCTGCGTTGAAAATTGTAACTAATTTCGAAAGTTTGTCTGCCTGAAAATTTACTGTTGTCTCAAGCATTTTGCAACAAACGGCGTATTTCTATCGCTGTCTGTTTAGTTTTTATTGATTTTTCAAATATACCGGTCATTTTTGAAACACCCGGTACATTCATGCATAAAGCCTCCCGTAGCGGTCTACTCCGCCTGCAGCGAATGGAGCGGTAGTACTACGCCTAGCACTGCAAGCTTAGAGGCGGACTCGGATCGAGGTACTACACACACAAACACAAGTACAGCCATTGTCTCAGTACGTGCGGGAACTCAACAGGAAGTACTTTCAAACGGCACTTAACAGACCATACTTCCAACAACTGACCAACAAAATTAACGCACTAGACAACACACCTTACAACTACAACTTCAGACGCAGAACACTACGTGACGCATAGTACAAGACACCCCTCACCACAACAGAGAAACTGGTGAACGATAATAATATCATCAAGCACAATACACAAAACATAAACAACCAGTAACATACATACACGCGAACATCCCACCCCATACACAAAGGCAGCATAAAGAAATTCTACCGCGATACAGCATAACACTCAATCTTGATTAACAAATAACAACAAATCAAAAACCACAATAAAACACATTAAACTAAAGAAGACAGGACAATGATGACTAAGCATAAACAACAATTAGCTGACTATGCGCGTCACCCATCTCCCTCCTGCTCTTGTCGGCCTTGGTGGGGGCTTTTCGGGCGACATGCTACCTGGCGGATCCTGGCTACCGAATACAATACATAAACTCGAGGCTGAAGACCGGAAGACGGTTAGGCAGCCGGTCAGCCAGGCTGTCCCTGGCTGACAAATGACTAAGATGATGATGATGATGAAATTCTGCAATCCGCGTTGCCTTCACGTATGATGGCCATACCTGTCACAGGATCATCAACTAGCACGGTACCTACTACAGTTATAACAGTTACTCTTGTGCATGGCGAACACTTCAACTTACAAGGCAATGCACTTCTAGCTCCACAACCAATAAAGTAACTACCGTTGCCAATGCTAATTCAACTTCTCCGAACCGCAAAAAATTGTAACGCTGCAAGTGAAGCATCTCACAAGTTCTGGACTTCTGGTGTTGTAAAGAAACACACCAAGGTAACCACTGTCAATAACCCGCAAGAGTAGAAACTAACAATGGAAATTGACCAAGAAGTTAGGGCTGACAGCACTTTAAGCTGAAAATGATCAACAAAGTAGGAAGAGCGAACTATTTCCTTTCAGAAAAGGTCTTGGTTGAAGTCTACGCGGGTAAATGGCTGAAGTAAATCAGTTCGTTGCGCACATCCTGGCCAACTTAAAGTATATAACGTTGCAGCTGTTGTATCAGTCTCAAGCAATCACTTGAAGCACATCCAACGCAATGAGAGTCCTCATTAACTGCGTCAAAAGAACCAAAGTCAACGCACAAGACCATCTCGTACAAGAAAGAGTACAACTTTCTGTATGTATATCCCAAACATGTTTAACGTTGTTTGGAGAAATACCTGTAGATCAAGGATACCTAACCAATTTTGGAGATGGGCTACAATTTCGATTTAAGTTAGCCTGCGACTCACAGTTTTGATTCTCAGTTAGCCTGCGGGCACAAAATACTTTCTTGTGTTACAATAGAGATAAATATAACATAGGTATAAGTAACACAGTTTAATTACCGTCAAAAAGTAAAAAAATCAGTGACACATGTAACATATGCTACCACCCCAATTACGAAATTAATTATTTTTTAAATATTATTTATTAGGCGTTGTTTATTGTGATTTAAATATTGATTGTAATAAAATATATAATGTAATTTCGAAGCTCGAGAAATCCACAGATTACCAAACACATTGTCGGTGGGTAGTGTAAGTACATCTTTGAAAAAATTAGATAGAAAATCTTTGGTCTGGTGTGAGAGATTCTTAAAAAAAGAAAGAAACGAAGGAAGGTGTGTGTGTGTAAAAGGCTGTAGGTTTTGGACTACGAGTGTCGCAGTAGCATTATATGAAGGTATTAATTGTTCGAGAAGTGATGTATTATAATTGTTTTATCGAATGTCTGCGAGCTTTGGATTGATTATTATTAAAAAAACAGTTGAGAATATATGCTAACAACTGCACGTTGTAATTTCTATAGAATTAGCGATCCGTTGATTTTATGACAATTGAATATTATAATATTTAAAGAAGTGACCTCTACTCTATTTACTTGGGTCAAAAGACGACATATTTAGGGCCACGTCGTCACAAGACCTGCAGAGTTACGAGCAAGTTAATTAGTGGAATTTGCTCGTATTCGATTGGATTTATTTAATGAGAATTTAATTAGGAGACGTTACAGACATTCGCAGAGGTTTTTGAGCTAGCATATTCTAGATCGCTGCTGTTGGCGGGCCTGAAGTGGGGCAGTCTTGCTATAGATGAATTTCGGAATGGTTTTTATCTTAAAGGCAATTATTCCCGTTCCTCACCTACAAACTTGCAATTCTAATAACCTCGTCATTGACGAGCCGCAAGGATATAATAAATAATCAATTTGAGTTATGATTTGTAAAAAATAACCTGCACATCTTACGACTGTTTATTTAACTAAGCAATTACGGCAGTTAACTCTTGTAGGCTGAAGGTACGGCGTGTTTTGTAATCTAGAGTAAGTACAGTGCAGACCGGTGTTGGTGAGGTGTTTACCCACAGCACGAGGCACGCGCTCTCCCCGTGGGCTGACGCTAGTGGCCTGTGACAGGCTGCCGGACGTCGCCACTTGTCGGCGCGCACCTATCCGATACCCGCCGCTGTCACACTCGCTAAACGCCGTTGTCTGGGTCGTATTACAGCGACGGTGTGACGCCGTCCCTAGAGCTACCGTCGTCAGCAGCGGGGCTCAAGAGAGTTAGGGTCAGACCACAGTGGTTGCACATAGCATAACGCGGGCCTTATTTTCGATATGTTACATATTATCAGTAGGTAAGATTGGATTACTTATGATAAATCGTATTTTTTGTAACATTTGGTTTATCTGAAACTAGACGTCCACAAGTTTCTTAGTAAGGCTTCGTCACCAATGTCTTCTCTGTATTATTATTATTGCAGCTATATCGATCCTTTTTTCAGGATGTAGCCTCTTTAAGCCTGATGAGCTATATATTAGAATTTAATTCTACATAGTTTTGCTGTAGTTCTTTCCAGGCCGATCGATCCTGAGCCACCCTCTTCCAGTTCACGCCTGTAACTCGACGTATATCCTTATCCCAGCGATCCGGGGGTTTCCTCTTGCTCTTTTCAGGTTTCTCGGTATCCAATCCAGCACTATCGTAGTCCATCTTTCATCTCTTTTGCGAGCAACATGTCCGGCCCATTGCCATTTTTGGGTCATGACTCTTTTTAAGATGTCTGTTACTTTAGTTATTGAACGGATGTGCACGGCCCTTTTCCTGTCTCTTCTTGTAAACCCTAGCATTGCTCTTTCCATACTTCGCTGGGCAGTTCTCAGTATTTGCTTCGTGTGGCTATTTAGGGTCCAAGTCTGGCAGGCATATGTGAGGACCGGTAATACACATTGTTCAAATACCTTTTTAAGATGTACTGGCATGTTCGATTTAAAAACTATGGAATTTCTTCCGTATGCTCTCCAGCCCAGCTTTATCCGTCTGTAGATCTCAGGCTTTGAGTCACCATTCATATTGAAAATATCCGCAAAATACTCCCTTAATCGTGTAAGTTACTGTTTGTGTTTTATAAATTTTCTGCCGTTCTTCGCATCAATTTAATTCAATAAAGTCGGTCCTCTACTATCCCAGCATAGTCGAGCATGTTTCTCATCAGGGATTTGTATCCTATTTCCCTCATTTCCTTAGTATGTCGTCTCAGAAGAAGCAAGGGTATGAAACCTCGCTCTGCTGTTATGTTCATTTACTCAGGCCTCATATTAAGATTAATCCTGTGTCGAATCTCTAATTCGTGGTCTCTTATTTGATGCTGGTAATTAGTATAACTTAACAAACACTTTCAAATTGTTATACTTCACATCCACTAGGAATCTTTAATTTGATGTACTATAGGATTCTTTGTTATATATTTAATGTGTTTTGAACATCACTTAATTAACTTAACAGAAAGGTTAATTATGAAAAGAGTGACTTATAGTGCTGTAATTATTTTATATTCTGAGGTTTATTACTAGTACACATTAGACAACAATGCACAAAATATTTACCCAGCACGTTAATCTACGATTTTCCCTGCGTGTAATCCTACAGTCTCTACTGATAAAAGTATACAACATACTTCAAGCATTCTTATACTCTATTAATAAGCGAGTCCACTGTTCTACAGTTTCATACACTCATGGCCATTAGCTAAGGGATCTTCGGAGTGCCTGGAGAAATCGTTACGCCAAGGCGATAATGTGTGGATTAAATTGTGGCTGCACAACACATAAAAATTAGATAAACTTTGCAGTTCAGTACGAGACTGCTTAGTATGCCGGAAACTGTTCGTGTGAGCAGAAATGTTGTTTTCAGCAGTTCTGACTGTGTTGTTTTGCACACAATATCAGAGTCGTAGAAAAGCAATATGTTACAGAGAACACATCTGGATGACATTATCATTAACAGATTAAAAGTCAGCCGCAGCCACGCCAGATGAGCCAGGAGTTGTATATCACCTGTAGGGTCATTACACGGTTATGGAGAATATCCAGGAGGGAGGAAACATTTAACGGAAGTACAGGAAAATTCCACCACGCGCTACAAAACAGCGTTAAGATAGTTATCTAGCATAAGTGCGTGAAGACTTCCGACCGGCATAGCAGTTGCATTGGCTAAAGACCTGACAGCAGGCAGCCTCTGGGTCATACATCTCCCGTCAGTGTAATCACTCGCTTTCGAGAGATTTCTCTGTATGCTCAGCAACCAGCCAGATTCATTAACCTCACATACGGGCACCGCATGGTTCGTAGGAAGTGCCGTTTCGTTCACCGCGATGGGACGCAGGAGCAGTGGGATAGTGATCTGATCACAGGTTGATTTAGCCAGTTGAGTTATTCTCGCGTCTGTTCAATAGACACGCCCTGACTGATACAGTGGCGCCAGTGTTCTTGTCTAGAGCAGCGTTATGTTTGGAGCAAGTACATCACTGTATTTGTTTCCTAGGGATAGTGTTATGCCGCTATTTGTAGTAATGACAACAGTATATGTGGATTTTTCATGGTGCATATGGACCTGGGTTCCATGTGATGGATGAAAATGACCGTCTACACAGCGCTGATCTGGTGGACAGTACGTGTAACATGAGGTCATCGCTGGTCTAGTCACCAACTCGCTCCCAAGATTTAAATCCATTGGGACGCTCTAGGCCGAAGGATTGCAGCTCTAACAATGAAATTATGGACATCCAACGAGCACTTGTCCGGCAATGGTATACGTTAACGGATGCCATGCTGGCAGTCTGATCCACGGTGTGAAGAGTCGTTTTGCATACTGTATTAGCATGCTTGGTTATCATACCCCACATTGACGTTCTGTATGACACAAGCGGAGACATACCACACATGGTTGAGCCACCTTATATCCATGCCTGGTTTTCCTGTATATCTTGCATCAATAGTACTGTGTGACGAGTTGAATTGTTGCACCTTTTAGTGTATACATTATCATCGTGCCCTATGTTTTTCCGTGGGTCCCGAAAATCTCTTACCTTGTAGATATTCGTGTACTCTCCCACACATATACAATGACATATTTACAGCTGATATTGTACAAGACATATAAATCTTCCATACTAGAAGGAGATCGCTTGACTTACTTAGTCAGTTTTATGAAGTAATTGCTACTACTGAGTCGTGTTAAAGAGTGCCATCATGAAATCGTTCAGCAATAGAGCATTGATTCTATGTGAGTAAGTATAAAGCAGCAAATAGAATATAGTCGTTATGTCCATGGTATGATTTTTTATAGCTATCAAGTTTAGCAGACCTGAACTGTATCCTCCGATCACATTTTTCTTATCCAGTTCAGGTCCATCAGGTATTACCAACCTGTGCATTTTGCCTCTTGGCGAGCCACGATCAATAGACTTGAAATATGATCGCTTTTATAGAGAAGTCAGCGATTATTTCAAACTAGTTTTTCAAAGATACTCTTTGCGAGGGGGCTAGGATTATGGAGTCACCGCTCCTAGCCAGAAAGCAAAATATCTGTCTACAGTGTGCATGCTATAGTAGCGTAACGGTACTCCAACCGCTGTCTCCTGCCGCTAATATTACTTACGATAGTTACAGTTGCTAATTATTGTTCTAGAGCAGCAATTTCCTCGCCAAAGATTGACCATTTCTTACTCGCAGTACTATGATGGTTTGTAAATGCAACAATAACACAGTGGTTCCGCTGTGCTGTTTCAGCGTTATAGTAGCAGTTTGGGCGGGGCTCTCAGCTGATGAGGGTCTGAGTGGTGCCTCTAGGAACAGTGTATCCAATATCTCTTACATTACAATACAATATACACAGCCGACCAAGTAGATACTTTCAAAGCCGTTCGCGGGGCAACACATAACAATAAAATTCTGATATTACACTTCTGATACTGTCTTCAATTTTAGTTGTCAATTAGAAATAATATATACTGGTGATAGTTAGGGTTTGGATCTTTATACCAACTCATATTTATTTCCTGCTCTCTATTGAGCTGTAATGCTGAATTAAACACTGACTGAACGTTTGTAATTGTATATAAGTGTATTTTATATTTCATATAAATGCGTATTCAGGCCATTTTCCTAGTTTTGGTCATATTACGACCATATTTACTGTCATGTTTTGAGGAAAAATTTGGGAATTGTTTAATAGTACCAGGAATTCACTAGAAGTTATAAGTGAGGTGAAACTACGATAATTACTCGCAGAAATGTTCTCACATTACACATTGGACGAAAAAATACAACTAATTGTCATTGAATTGTTCAGAATTCACCAGTCAAAAATCAAACTTATACATTATTCTCACTTTCTAAACATGAGGTTCCGACCGGCTGGTTCGCTAAACTGATAAATTGTTGAGCGGGAATACTGGATATAAAACAATTTGTAAAATTAGTGAAATTTTACATGGTGGTGAATGTGTTTTGACTGAAGATGGACCATAATTAAATAGCTCCCGTAAAATCTTGTGACGTCGAACGAAGCTTCTCACAGTACAAGATAGTTTTAAGTGAACAGAGGAGAAAATTCCTCTCCAAGAGCTTGAAGATGCATGTGTTAATATCGTGCAATGCAGGCATCAAACAAGAATAAATAATGGTATGTACACTAATTCACAACAAATTTATAATAAATTCCTATTTTTAAAATTAAAAATCTAATAATGTATTCTTTTACAGGAAGATAGAAATAATTTTCGAAAAAAATTAATTTCTTCATGGTTCATTGAGTGGTCGGAAGCAAATTATGCTGTCTACATGAAACCGACAGTACTATATAAGATAAAGGTTGTAAATTTGAGCATGTTTCGATGAATAGTAAATTTAAATGTTTAGTCATTTTTTTCACTATTAGGTCGTATTAACCCATATTTGCTTGCATATTTCTATACTTTTTTGTCATAAAGATCCGAACACTAGTGATAACATAAACAATTTACTGTTTAAAATGCATTAATATTTCTTAAAAAAATGAAACTTAAATTCTTGGACAATAGGTCACATAGTCAGGTTATAAAGGCGTTTCTGATCTGATGAACAAAACTGAATATTGCAATCTGTTTGAAAATTGAGTTAATGTTTAGTGTTGCTTGTTATAAGTTAGTAGCATTGTTTACCACGTTCGGTTTTTCAAAGTGTTGAAGCATTTAAAGGTTCTGTTAGTATAATTGCTGATAATCGAACAATCAACTTCACTGGCTCACTTTTGTCTTTAGAATTTGAATCCGAGCAGATAGTTTTTGACATGTGAAACTAAAAACAAATATGATAAAAGGCGAAAATACAATATGACCTTAGCTATTATATTACAACTAGGTGGTCAGTGTGAAAATTTTGCGAATAATAAACGATGAATAGAGAGATTGGTGGTTTGTATTAGGATGGGAGAACAACCGGGTCATTTGTAGCAACTGTTTATTTGTCAACTGAAATAGGTACGTAGAAAAACACTTACAACCTCTTCAGAAACAATCAGAAATACTGAAATGTTTCCCTAACAGGAAAAAAAAAATCAGGAAAGTTCCTTACTCTAGAAAACACAAACAGTTTGTCAATATTTCCGTGATAAGTCGCGCTGGTATGCCAGCGAAGCCTATCAGCCTGATTCTGAACTATCGCATATTGGTGACCTTGATTGTTCATAATTTTGCCATTTAGGAGTCAAATTTCAAAAAATTCCTTTCTTAATGAATGATGTTAATAAAGCCGTAACATTATCATTAACACCCAACTATTTTTATTATTAATTTTCCATTAATTTAATTAATATTGAATTATGTGGTATTAATTGATTATAAGTATCCTGAATAATGGTATTAATGTTTGTATATTGACTTGTAATATTGTTGGGTTTCCACGGACTGTGGTTTTTTTAGCTAACGGGGTCTCATAGTGTTGTAATATTTAAGTAATAATGGCTCTAGGCAGTGTGTGTATCGTGCATCTTGGTGTCGGTTGTATGGCCCGAGCTCAGCCGTTTAGTTCACAAGCAAAAATAGCTTGTGAAATGCATGGGAAATAAGTTTCAATGTAACATAAGTGTCTCAAAAGTTGCGTCAGTTAACTGTTTTAATTAAATTCAATAATATTTTGACCAGAACAGTGAGTATTTCATTTTCGGTTTATGTCAAAATACCTCTCAACTTTTTTATTCAAGCTAACGGTTTTCACCTGTTGAAAGAGGAAAATTTGGGTCGTTCTCGCTTAAATAACACGCTGCAATGCACTAACGGAGTGCTTAGCTAACACTTGGCCGGTCATTTCCAGGATAATTGACAGCTTACATGTGGGCGAACCTGTCAGCTCACAATTGGTTACTAATGAAAAGGATAGCTTACTAAGCCAAGAAGTTAATCGTTAAAATGATACCTCATTTATCGATTTTGGTTATGCATGAAGGGAGATAGGTGGCTGATCACAAAGACACACATTTTAAAATCATATACATTATTACTGGAGACCAGATTATGTGCAACACAACAAGCAAGAAAAATGCATGAAAAATGCTTATTCATAAAAAGTGTCAAAGTATGCAACATTATATCACATCAGTAATTTTTAGATTTTTATTTCAAAATCAACATGCAATTAGTAAGTTGTTGAATAACATATTTTTAAATTCGATAATTAACAGTTATTTAACTATTTTTACTTTTGTAAGCGTAAATGATCGGGTACTGTTCCAAACATTCAATAGTAAAATTGTTTCTTCGATCTCTCAAAATATTTTTATTAATGTATATGGATCGTTCCACATTCACTGATGTAACTGGGCAGTACTTGAAATTGGGCGCTGTGTTAGCAATCATTGTTTCTGGAAAAACTTCACCCGTCCCATTACTAAAACTATCAATTTGACACAAAGGTTCAAAACCTTGGTTATTGTTCAAAATATTTTCAAACTTTACTTTAAGTTTACACAGAGTACCTCTGGCAATGCGGATTTTATTAAATAACTGAATAGATTCAGTAAACGTCAAACCTTGAGTTACAAGCTTTTTAATACTCGCGGCTATGGTTTTAATGCTAAATTGTTAAATGGTTCCTTGTACTGACAAACTGTCGTAGCCTCTCCACTATCAAAGTCATTTACTACATCTTTAATGGCCTCGAATTGTTCATTGTAAAACAATACAGCTTCAACCAACGTCGCCCATCGAGTTATCAATGGTTCCAGAGGTAAAGGGAACTTTGGAATTATTGTTATTATTATTATTATTATTGGCGAATTCTCCCAATAAATAGAAGACGGTAAGCAAATGACCAAATCAAGTTTTCTTCTTATTATTATTGTTCCAACAGGCTTTCATTCTTTCCGAGAAAGCTTGTTTGCGTTCTTCCGACCACTTTGGTCTGTATTGTTTTTGTTTTGGTTGCCCAGTTATTACTTACCATTTGTCTACTTTGTGTCTCAAGGTGTCTCTTTCTAAGATACCTGTTGCTCTATGCTTGCACTTTTAAGATCCTTCCGCATTTCATTCAGCTAAGGAGTTGGGTTTTTAAGTAAACTTACATAATCTATTATCTTTTTTGTTAATCGACTTTCTGGTAATCTCTTAAGGTGACCAAAGAATTTCATTCGAATTTTCTTGATGTCAATTTAGATGTTTGAAAATGTTTCTAATGTTTTGATTGATTGTACCCTGTAACCATCTTTAGTGAGTCTTGCTATTATTATTATTATTTTTGCAGGCATCATTACGAGAATTTGCCTTAAGAATCGCTTTCTTTGTTGATGAAATCAGTTTATTTACATTCCCAAACGAGGATCGTACTTCTCCAGCGAGTTGTCGTAAAGAGCCGTGCTGATAGTTGGTTTTGCCAGCTACAACGTAAGATTTTATTTATTTACTAGGTACACTATCGATAAACATTGTAAATATAGCGAAAATATGCATCATCATTTGGATTTAGGTAAAATATGCAATAACCGCAGGTCAAGTTATTAATCAGAAGCCACATGTTAATCGTGCTACAGCTTTTAATAGCAGGTAAATAACTTTTTAAACGCAGAAATAAACAAATATACAGCTGGTGACACCGGAAACAAATAGGACAAATGGGGACAGGCTTGGTTGCGTGTCTGTGTCGCAGACTTGGTTTGTATCGACTGTGCCAAGTGAACCACACCCAGCGCTAGCATTGCGTTGTTTTCAGTCCCGGCTGCCGCTCCACTGCATTCCGAGCCCGTCCCCTACACGCTGAGCCTCCCTCGAGATTTGGTAAACGGATTAGTGATTCAAACAAGACGAAGTTAACGTAGAGTAAACTTGGCTACACGGCGCCTGACAAGTAATCCTCAAAGGAAAAGCGTTCTAAGACGATAAATATGTTCAAGGAGAAAGTAACGCCCCTGTTTACCGTTAAAATATTTCATGCATATTTATGACATTATTCGATTATAATCAGGCACTTTTAGCAAAACAAATTATTTCGTCACGCTGTTTACGTTCGTCTGTATCGTAAAAGTTGATATTGACGTCCAGGAAATTCTGTCAAAGTAAGAAAAAGGTACACCTAAACTGAACATGTCTTACACATTAAAAATCTACGACACTACAAGAAGCAAATATTTTATTAATTCTTGAAACGTACTATATAATACCTCTTTTACAAAAAGTTTTTAAGGATGAGTCACACGAGATTTGATACAATGATACACTACACAAACGAATTTTTTATTTTGTTGGCGCTACTGTTCTGTATTTAAAGCACGCTTGGTGAGCGAGTACAGATTTTTGAATACATAACTTAAGAAACTATCGACAAAATCTATTTTCAGCCTTCTCAACATCGGTTTTACACAACATCAAAACATTGTATTTGTCAGTGGCGTAGCGAATCAATTCAAACTTATCGGTGAGAGATTAAGGTAAAAATAGTGGCTAAGAAATATTCTGTGACTGTATCGAAGCAAATGAAACATGATTAAAGAATTTATGTCATTTTACATTCAATAATGATAAATTAATTAAATGATTTATAATGAAGACGGTAACAAGAAGAAATTCATTACAATCAAAATAATCCTGTCTCTAAACTGTTCATAAATACTCACCCGTTTTCCTACTCTCCTGTTCATTATAAATCCTACACAAGTAACTCCACTGATAGCTTGCGTGCTAGTTATCCCGTGTTCTCCACACCGGAAATCCTGTGCATCTTTTCACTTAATTTACATAATCTCAATGACATCTAAGTCGTTCCATCTCCCGTTCTATGTTTTCTAATCTGCCTGCTCTATTCAGACTTCTAATATTCCACCCTTCAACTCGTAGAATATTTCTTTTCATTCTGATGACTCGTCTCTGAGCATCCCCGCGTGTAGATCCGATACAGGAACTATTCTATATGAAATTTGAGTGGATTAAATGTTCTTGGGCCTTTAATGCAGTTGCTTCCCGTTGGATTCTGCATCTCCACACCGTTGGTCATTTATGAATCATCTGACTTCAGAAGCTGTTTCCAACCCCAAGAGCAAGAGGGTTCCCTGAATCGCTCCTTGCTCTTGCACCCCCTTCCATGAAACCTTTGGCCAGCAGTGGATATCTCCTTATGTCGGTAATCATTCAGTCGTCAGAGCCTCGTCCGTACAAACGGAGTGCACCAATTGAAAGAGAGATTAACATTTGCTTGGAAGAGGCTAATATAGCCTATACCTAATGTGCCCTTCAGTAAAACTAGCAATAGTTGTGTGAAAAAATCCTGTGATAAAAAGAACTCGATTTTGCACATAAAAGATGTTCACAAAAGCAAGAATACCTGTAAAAATCAGAGTATTTGAAGCGGAAGTTGTCGGATGCGTCTGTAGAACTTATGTCTTACTGACATAATTATCTCTAAGCACTTTTCACTGTTTGTATTATTTTTACTGTTACAGATCGTGAAAATTAACATTCTATCGTTTCTTCCTTCAGATTGCTGAGAACCAACTTTCTTTCGTATTTTTTTAACCAGTTATAAGTTATAGCTCACGTGGTTTGACGAATGAGCGTACGGTAGATGTTTGGATATTCAAGCTCCAATATTAGCAGAGGCAATGGTTATATTGAAATACAACCTGGCCCAACATTGTTTTCTAAAAATCAACTCAGGTCTCAGACTTCGAGAAAAAACTTCAACTTCGTGTTTTGTTGTATTTTCATGTATTTACGTCTCGTTGACTTCAGTGTCATTAGACATTAAGCGAGAAAAGACTAGAAGCAAGGAATCGGATGGAACTGGCCCACGGCCTTTGAAGCAATGTTCATCATTAGTGATTTCCGGAAACCATGAAAAATTGAAGCCGACAGCCAGACGGGGATTCGAACCTACCTCCTCCCGAATAAGCCAGACCGTTACGCTGCATTGTTCTCTTCGTTAAATTTTAATTCTCAGGCATAAATTTCAGACAGGTACAGATTTTTTTTTGCCTGTACACTGCTGTCACAATTTTAAACTACAGCGGTATGTATAAATTTGCCCTTTCATCTAACTAGGTTTTTCATTAAATGACTTGTCTGTTCACAGCTGTCACCATTTGAAACTCTAACGTTGTTCGTATACAAAATACAAAGAGTAAAAAGTCAATGAACATATTTACAAAATCGAAACAAACAAAATCGGGTGTCCGTTATAATGAAAAATCAAAATTTAATATCATTAAATTTTGATAAAAATAATTTTGCTGTGACAAAAACTTATAATCATCAAAAATACTAATGTTTTTGCGAATGTTTAATAAGCATATTGCAGCTATATTCTTTGATGTGTGCAACCTATAAATTGAATTTGAAATATTTGGTGCGTATATTGTGAGGCCAACACAGTTTTAAGACATAGAACAAATATAAAGCCAGATCCTGAATTTTAAACCTGTGAAAACCCAATAAAAATATGTTATTTTATTTTTACGTGATGCCATTACAAAGAAACCCATCTAAAACGGCACACGACAGATTTAAATATGTTTCAGTAAACGAAGTATTTTCAGATAAACTTTATGTGTATTGCCAATCATAAGAAGAGCTGATTTCGTTTTTATTTCAATGTACAGCGTGTTTCCTATTTGGAAATGTTGGTAAATTATGAGGCAAGTTATTAAGTGAAACTAACAAAAGCTCTTAATATGCAATGGTCCTATCTAGCCGTAAAGTCGACTTCATACACAGACGCGAATCAAAACGGATATACATTAAATACTCGTAGGATAATTGTCATTCAAGTCATAAAATTTCAGATATACTGCTATTTCCGATGTGTTTATCGCTGCCACACGATAACGTTAGTCATTCAGTACTGAAATGTATGTGGTATTAGCAAAATAGTTTTTATGCAATCCAAATATTCATCCAAGATATCTTTATTCTTGTTATTATTGTTGATTATCTGTCGTCTGTAGTGTAAAGTATGGATATAGTGGCGTTACATTTCATTTTAACGTTCGCATACTGGTACGCGAAAAGAACGCAGCCTGAGAAGCGACAAGTGCAGGTTGCCACCTGACAACTAGGAAGAATAGCCAAGTTAGAGGTCGGCTTCGACCTTCGCATACAGACGGCCCAGCCGTAAAGCGGAGAGGAGAATTTTCACAAAACTTGTGCCTGTATGCATAGAGATGTCACCAGGAACTAAAAACCCCTCGTCACGTTTTGGGTAAAAGCTGCTGGAACGAAAGGGTGCCAACCAGTATAAAGTTTCAATATGATTTTTGAGTGTTGGTATGCTGTTTCTTTTTTCTTTCTGGTGTCGTTCTGCTATCCAGGTGTGAAGTGTGTGATGCACATGGGAGTAGACTTCGTACATCCATAACCCGCCGCCGGATTAGAGCTGTAATTTTCTGTTCACTGCTGCGATACTGATATGCTGATTCGAATAAACTGGTCGCAGCAGACTGTATAGTTCAACTCCCAGTAATGACAAGACTGGTCTCATGCTTCCGACGATTAGTTAGTTGGTGTACATTTTGCCTTGATAACATTTGAACGCATGTTGTTGATGTAAATGTAAATGATGAAGTCCTCTGAGAACATTATTCAAATTAAACAATATCAAAGGAACCAAAGAACTCTTAACAATTCAACTAAGGGATTTATTAAATAAATTTCTTCGTATTTGTAATATTAAAAGTTGCTGACGTTTGTTTGTCAATCAATTTGAAACTAATATAAGTGTAGATGCAGGGGTATTATAACTATAAAAATCACTCTCTCCCTTCATTAATTATTTGAACAATTATATATAAGCTCTTAATAACAAATTATGCAAAGCAATAATTTTAATGATAACAGAATCATTATACTGGTGTACAAAGACGAGAGAGAAGTAGTAACATAACATGTAACATACTAACTTCTTGTTGCCAGAAGACTCCCACACGTGAACAGAAAACTGTACGTCACAAGGTGTTCAGCGTAACTATAGTTGAAGGTACCAGATAAGAGAGTGTTCAGTGGCAGTAAATGGCTGGGATAAATGAACGGAAATAAATTCCGTTATGTCCTTTTGTGGGAATCATCCCAGCATTCGTCTGGATTAATCTGAGGAAACTATGGAAAACTCAGATCTGGATGGCGGCACCAAGATACGATCGCATTTCCTCCAAAATGCGAGGCCAGAGCGTTACCGCTCACCAACCACTCTCCGTGAATAGTTGTCGTATCAGAAATCCTGGTATGGTCGGAGCAGGACCATTCACCAATCGAAGACAGCAAGAGTTTTTAAACTCATCGGAAAGAAACAGCTTCCTCTCTCTACAGATGAGCCACAAATCATCACAATGTTCCGTCATTCCTATCCGCGCCGTTACTCTTCTTTGTAAGTTGTTTGAAGGAGGCGAGAGACAAATGATTTAATGGCCCATTCTTCATCTACTACTGGATATGTCGTGTGATCACAGAAAAATATTGCAAATTATTTGTTTGTCACTCAGTCGAGCTCGTTGTTGGTACACGAGGTTCACCACACTCGCGTTCTTAACATTCATTCGCTGACCTGTAAAACTCTCTGGGAATTTTATATTTCTAAATTTAATGTCTTTTGACAGAACTTTTATCACGGTACGTGCGTTTCATCTGATACCACGTTTGTCACACATCCACTCGACGTTCCCCTCATCTAACCACACCACTTTCTGCTTTTAATGCTTATCGCATACATTTCCAAAAAGCCTCCATTTTCGTAATCCTTGGAGCGTAAGCGGTGGTTAGCAGATAGCTATACCCACGCTTTGTATCTTCTTTTTTCCGAAAAGTCATTTCCGTTGGCGTTGGACTAAGACTTCCGAGCAATGCTGTTTAGTTTGCATACAATCACCAGATAAGCCACCCTCTTTTTACTTTATAACAGCTTGTTTACACTACAGTACTATTAAGACTGAATGAAATTTACGTTTCAACAGATAATCAACAAAATGGTAGGAATTAAAAATTCAGGGTCTAACAGGTTCCATTTATGAGAATTGTTCATATCATTCGTAAAAATGATACAAAAGCTCACTTTTTAACAATAACTGGTCTCCCATAGGCACAGATAGTCAAATACAGTATTGAACTCCGGTCACATAGAAACTATGTAGATAACTAGCAGCAGGTTTTGAAGATCAAGAATCGAGACCATCCTATTCCCAGTTGTTATTCTTTTCTTTTTTACATCTGACTTTGTTTTTTGACATTGAGTTCATTAGATCGTTGAAAAGATGGGGGCAAGGAACAGGAGGGAATTTGGTCATGGTCTTTTGAAACAACCATCCCGGCATTTGTCTGGAATGATTTCAGAATACCATGAAAAACCAAAATCTGGATAGCAGGAGGAGTATCTGAACCCGCGTCTTCCATACCACCAGACCCGAGCATTATCGCTCACGCAACAGGCTTCGTTATCTGATGAAGTTTTGTAACTCACTTTGATGGTCCCGAACACGTAAAAATAAATAAAACCTTCATGATGATTTAAATTGAAATTTTAATGTTTGCTATATCACTTAATAGAACTATCAGCAGTAGGATACATATATTGATCAATTGCATGTCGGGTAGGCTCATCATATTTTTAAATTAGACGCTGACTTACTCAAGTTATCACGAATGAATAAAACCCTTTAAAATATCACTGTAAAATAATTTCACCAAATGGTTTCGTAGCCCTTATATTATGATTGTGTCAGATCGCAGAACACTAAATTCAAATTATTTAACGCTTTCGACGTTAATAATTCTTAAATGATATTGAATTACATTTGCTGATAAACATGCGATAAATTCGTATGAAAAATAAATACGTAAGTAAATAATCACTCGTACTTACATCATTTGCAATAAAGAGTGAATATTTTATGATAAAAAGCAACGTTTATGTAATTGTTTATAATCTTAACTATATACATATATATATATATATATATATATATATATATATATATATATATATATATTCAGTAAAATTGGTGGACATTTAGAAACAGACTTAAAAATGTCAGAAAACCACACTCTATTTGGTACGGAAAAAATTAAACATAGAAATTCATTGCCCTCGTTTTTGCCCGGCAAATACGGCAATCCAACGTGGAATAACAAGAAACTAGGAGTTCTCTGAAGAAATATTCAGCCTTGATTCTTTTACAACTGTCCAAAATTGTTGCCTGCGAAGGATGTCGAGCGCGAACTGATCTTATATCATGTCCAGACATGTTCGATTGGCTTCATGACTGGCAATCTATATGGCCAAAACGTTTGATGGAATGGTTCAAAATGTTCTTCAAAACAATAGTGTTTGATTTTATCCCGGTAACATCCCACATTGACATCCCGGAACAGTACATCGTATTTGTGAACATATAGGGAATGGTTGCAAATGATCTCCAAGTAGCTGTAGTAACTATTTCCAGTCAATTTTCTGTTCAGCTCGACAGAGATCACAGCTCATACCATCAGATTGCACAGCGCCTTCCAGACAACATGGGTTCAGAGCTTCGAAGAGTCTACGCCACACTCGAAACTTACCATCAGTACCTATCCACTGGAATCTTGACTCATCTGGTGACACAACGTTTTTCATGTCTTCTAGAGTCGATCGCATATGTAGAGGAACCCAGGAGAGGTGCTTCAGTCGATAATGTTTCTTTTTACAGAGGCGCTCGATCATTCAGTGACATATCCTGTCAATGACAAATTTCGCTGCAACTTCCGCACGTCGTAAGTCGTACATCGAGTGTTGCTGATCCTTACTGCAGTGTCGACCGACTGTCTACACTGACACTTCAACGTAGACGGCACTAGTCTCAGTCATTATGTGGACGTGGTCGGCTACTACGTTGCATACGGCGGGAGGTAATACCGGAAATTCACGGAACAGTATTGACAGTGGGAAACGAGGAATGTCGAATTCACGAAGAATTTCCGAAATTGAATACCCCATGCGTCTAGCACCAACTACTAATCTGCGTTCAAAGACGTTTAATTCAAATCGTGTGGGTATAATTATGTCATAAAACTTTTGAGATGACTCACGAGGGTACAAATGATACCCCCGACACTGCACGGTACATTTATACGTTTCTACTGCACCATCTGGATTTTTTCGCTCGCTTTCTATCCCATAACTTTTGGCTCTTCTCTGATGATGATTCATTTAAGGACTAGATTACGGACGGACATAACTAAATTATAGTCGATCCGTTTTTACAATTTTAATATATGGAAAAGTGAACTCATAATTTTTAAAAAAGTTCTTGTTTTTAGTATTTCTGGTAACATACAGAATTAGATCAATACCACCGAGAATTTTTCAAGTTTTTACGTACCGTAACGTAACATAACGTAACGTATTGGAGCTCTGGTAACAAAATTGCCTGGAACTAACATGATGGTTGCTCATATTTTTTATTTTTTAGTGACTATAACTTCTTATTCCTGTACTTAACAGTCTATAAAAATTCTAATAACACAATCTATTACACACTGTAGTTACATCTATCGTCATGCAGAACTCTGTACTTTCTTCGAGTGACGGCGCTGTTAAGCAGGTAGACGGATCGTACTGTTTTCGTCGAAGGTATAGGTGAAGAGAATAATCCCCTATGGGATGCGCCCCGGTTCGAGATAAAATTGATAGCATGATTACAACCATAAAATGGACAGAAACATAAGGAATTCTCTGGCGCTACTTGTACCCAGGGCAGGAAAACGACAGCTGCCAAGTTGACAGTTAATAACAGTGATTCGCGAAACGCCATGAGAAGTTTCGCGGCGTGGACTAATTATTGGCTGCGAGACGAGCTATTTTCTAACTAATTTGCACATAGGCGTTGAAGAGTCTTCATTGAAGTCAGCAGAGCCAAGGACAGGGGGTCTCTGAGTCAAACCGTAAGTAGGAGTGGACTTCTTTGAGTCGTACCTCCAATGTGGGAGGACTCCACTTCGAGTCCATATTCAGGTATCTCTATTTCTTATGTGAGCACACAGAGACGCCGAGTTAAATCTCTACCTTCACACTTGGCAAACGGACCGATCCTAGCATTAGACCCCACTTTTATCGCAGGACCGAAAAAAAACGTATGGGTAAATAATCGAATCCATACCAATTTGTGTATCAAGAGAAAAAAAAAAGTCTCTGGAGCAACAAGCGTGAGCCGCATCGTTTCCTGATGCCGTACAAGACACTACTTCTTTTTTTTTTTTCTTCATTCGCCAAGTAGGCGACTATTTCTTGGCGGTAATCGCCGTGTGAAATCCATGACAGTAGCTGCAACCAACGGAGGTGATGATGAATCCTGTTCGGGAACTGAGAAGACATTCGAAAGACCACTGTATGCGAGGAAACGCGTGATTACCTCTTGGATCATTGTGACGCAGTCTTGTTGGTCTACTGTCGACAACAGAGGAAACAGAACACGGCAAAGTGTAAAAGCAACGAGACGCTTGTGACGCGTGTTTCACCACTGGCGCTAATTAAAACCCTGTAACGACCGTTGGGAAGGATGTCTCTGAGCTAGCCGTGAAAATACAAAATCATCTTTAATCATCATCACATCTCGTACAAATATTATTGAACATAAGATATATTTGTTAGGATTATTAAAAGAAATACTAAGAATTTATTAAATTCATATCAGTCAATAAATAAAAATTAAAGTTAGTTATTACATTACGACTAAGACGGTAGGACCGTGTGCCATTGCTATACCAGTGTCCGATGCACTAGGTAATTTCTTTTTACTTTCTTAAGTATAACATCTTACAAAATTTTATATATTCCGATCTCCATTTGAGAAGCATATACTGTATTCAAATTTAAATTGCGGAACTTACTCCGCTCTTGAGCCAAGGGCTTGTGTAAACGGATAAGCAGCGAATCTTTAGCAATAGCTCCGCTTTCTTTTGAGTAAGCTGTAATAATAATAATAAAACAGCAAGCTAACTACAACACTAAAATATTCGAAAGACGTTCTATTTCACCTGAATACGTAAAGTCTTGCTGGTATTTCTGAAATAGAAATTTAGGTGATTATAACATTTTAAATTCAGGTGATTATACCATTTTGAATATGCCGTATTTCCACCAGGACGTAAAAAGAGATAGAGAAAATTTTTTTTATTTAAGTAATGTTCGCGCATATCTGAGAGTGAAGGTTGACAGAATATTATCACGTTATTAATATTTCAAAACTAAAGGTTTGACACAGTGTTGCTGACTCTAAATATGAGATATACGAGAAATTAAAATAAAAATGAGTAAAAAACTGGAGGAAATGTTGTAATATCTTTTTCTGAGTAAGCTTCGGCAAGTATTCAGAGCCATTCAGTTGGTTTTCACACAGACAAAAACACTTAAGTACTTTCATGGCTTTAAACTACTCAAATTTAGCCCAAATAATGGAAAACATAAAGAGCTAACTAAATTATTAGAAATGCGTACGCTTCTAAGCTTCGAGTCAGCTTTAGAACAGAAGTGTGAAATTACATTAGAACTATGTGGCATAATTGTTGAACTCTACGATTTTACACCAACATTGTGTGTCGTATTTAGTTACGGGTTGTATTACTAATTACTTTGGCTTAATAAACTACTGTAGTGTTAATTAAATTTAGCACGGTTTGTTTCTGAGTGTTCTGCAGTATGTACAAATAATCGTAACAGTAACTAATTGTACTTTGAAGTTCAAAATAGAAAACTCAAATCAATGAATATAATTTGAGCTTCCAAAGGAAGGGGAGTGGAGTATCATTGTTCGAAAATAATTTTCTGGTTAAATTCTGATATAGGACAATACACGAAGTAGTGGCAGACACAAATGTTTCTTCAGGTATCAAAATTTTATATCCTTCTCACAAAATCAACACTGGAAATACTTTAAAGTATTAGTAGACCGAAGGAAACAGTAAACCATTTTATCGTAAGCTTTATAGTGTACCTCACAGTTCATAACAGAAGGTGGCTGCAATTCAGTTCAGATAATTAAAACCCACAGTTCATTCATGCATTTTACTGCTACAATATTTTTTATATGGCTTTACGCTTCGTCGAGGTCATTAGAGACTGGAAAGTACTGGGGGCACGGAACGGGAAGGAAACTAGCCATGGCTTTTTGAAGGGATCATCCCTGCATCCGCTTGGAATGATTTGGGGAAACCATAGAAAACCCAAATCTGTACTCACAGGGATTCGAACCTGAATCCTCGCGAATGAGACGCCAGAGCCTTACGACTCGTCCATCATGCTCTCTTTTTATGCAATAACAGCATGACTCAAAACGGTGGTCATCAAAGTCTTTTCTGGCCTCGCATTCGGGAGGACGGCCGTTCGAATCCCCGTCCGGGCATCCAGATTTGGGTTTTCCATGGTTTCCCAAATCACTCCAGGCAAATGCCGGGATGCTTCCTTCAAAAGGCCATGGCCGAATGCCTTCCCATTCCTTGCCCCCCATCCTTTTCCGTCTCTAAAGACCTCGCTGTTAAGAGACGTTAAGCAGTTTAAAAAAATCAAAGTCTTCGGTATTTATTTACTCTAAATAATTAGCAAACGAATTTTTGCTATTTGCAGTACGTTTCGCTGAGACTCCAGGTTTTAAACCCGAGATATAAATTCATAAAATAAAAATATTTTCGCTGAATATATGGTTAGTAACTATCTTTCTGGAAGAGACGCATGTTATATGGTATATTTTCAGTGAAGCCGGGAGCCCACAGACCTAAAAAATACATAATTTTTTTTAAAAAAAAAAACTTGGTAAGACTACACATATAGAATGGTATTCCCGCGTTGTTAACCTTAAGACTAAGAATTGGTAGTTGAAACGAAATGAGCCTGTATCACGTGCTTTATTCAAAACCTGTTGGTCACTGGGGTCTCCATCGTGATGGTAGGCACCTGCCATTTAATAACTGTCCGAAAAGTTCCTGGCCTCGACAATAAAAAAATATAAAATGTTTCGGAAAACAGACATCTTTCAATAGAGAATGGTGGCCACCGTATCTTTCTCAAATTCCACGTTCCGTACGACTTCCCTGTTTATGGCCGACAGCTTATGGCCTCGATATTATCACGTACAGGAGTACTGGTCAAGTTTCTATTTAGCGCTACATGGCTGAGCGAACAGGTATCAAGTAAATGTCAGTTGCACAAGCATATAAAAGGTTGAACTTACATAACTGATCATTTGTAAAGCACCTTCAAAATTAAAAACACTGATAACTATATAGCATCTACTCAACAATGCTTTCAACCTAACATATTATTCACGGTGTTTATGCCATTTCTTCTTCTTCATTTTTTTTCATTGTTCATCATGTAGTTTAGCCATAGAACACACACAGATTTAAAAGCGATTTTCTTAAGCGGAAAATAATCATTGAGAGAATTTACAAGCTACATATCTATTTGATAAGGCTTACCGTCACCTCTATAGATTAACGTTGAGTTTCCGAAGAGAAGTAATGCAGGTATATGCGAAATCTGAGGTTCTGCGATGAGAATATGAAAGTATGTCCAAGTAATGCCTTGCATTTAAATTTCTATGCTCATGTAGACTCTAGGTAAGCTGTGTGTGAGGTTTAAAAAACAAACAATAAGTAAATGTAATTGAAATTCCCGACAAATTGCATTATCGTAATCGTGTTACTTCAGTTGAAACTCATCGAATATCTTAAAGGTTTATTCTCAAAAGGCATCCTTCAGTAGTAATGTTTTCATTGGAGTCTACTGTGACTAAGATTAAATATCTGGAATCAAAGTTAGTTGACCGTTCATTTTTTACCGCGAAAGGATAATACTCTCTCGCTTTTTCCTTTTAACCTGTTTGGTGACTATTGGAATTTCGTTATTGAAGATTGATATTTGGTTGAGTGAGATGGACATTTAATGATACTAAAACACCAAGAACTGCTTATTTCAGCAAAACATTTCTTTTTTCCTACACGACTTCCATCTTCTACTTCACTTAACCAAAATTTTTGTGTTATGGTATTTGCAGATGGCATACCTAACTGATCAGACGCTTAACTATACAGTATATCTCATTGTGTCTTCTAACAAAGGTTGAATACCTGCCAGCCAAGAATGAAGTGACAATGCAGTAAGGTAACAGAATGATGTTTCCGCAGTGTAAACGCAGATATTGCTATTGGAAATGTAGTTTGTTCCATTGTTAATACGTAAACACAAATAGTTTTTGATGAGATCAAAAAACTAATTTTGAAGTGAAATGGCTATTTTAGCAGCTAAAGGTATTATGTTTCTAAAGACAGTAGCTGTTTTACTTAACTGAATATAAATTTGTTCAAAGGAGTAAATAATTATCAGTTGGAATTGGTTATCAATGATTAAGTGGTGCAGAAGGTAAAAAATAAAAAATAAAAAGGAAGGTTTTTCGTACGTAACGGTGCCTTTGATTTTTTTTTCTTCTCGTTATCAGCTCTCGATTTAATAAGAAAAACTGCTAACTATTCAAAGCAATAACTGTAGCAAAGTCTATTTTTATAATGTTTTCTGCACTTTGTTGGTCTTAAACTGCATATTTCTGATGAGTGATATTATATTACATTTACTGGGCGACGTATCTTCTATTATGAGACTATATGGTGCTTGATAAGTCATGATGTTTTAAGAAAGATAAGGCAGAAGACAATTTTGTTGCTATAAGAACTTAACTGAAATTTTAATACGCGCCAATAGAAACCTTCACTTCATGATAACATTTTTTGCCCTTGTATAGTTGCCTTCATGTGCCTACAATCAGAATTTCTCTTTTGCATTTCTCTTATATTTCTGTTCTTTCTTAGCCATTTATTTTTTATGCGCACGTACTTGCTGAATGATTCAGGCAGAGTGGCAGCATCAATGACTGTCTATATTCAAGGAAATTTGGTATACAGCAATTTGTCTACAATATTGTTGATGTTTCTCAATTTACTATTAATATGGCGTTAACGGTAACTGAATTTCTGAGCTATCGACAGAAAAGACATAATGGTAATATGTAATTTATTTGATATTTTACATTTAATTAGTAGATTAAGCATGACACATATAGACCGTTACGAGAAATGTATCTGAATTGGTATCTAAAAGCGTATTATATTTAAATTTGCTTTATTTATTTTTTTTAAAATAAAGGTGAAGACGAATATTTAGAAATAAATATTAATTTAGAGAGGGGTCCTAAACTTCGTAACACGTAAATAATGCTGATAAATAAGCGACGATGACAAATCTGATAACACCAGATTAAATAAGCAGGAACTTAGTCGGGCAGGCCAATGTGATTTGTGCGTTTCGTTTCGCACTCTTCGATTTTGCGAGATTTTTTTTTTTTTTTTTCTCCACTTATCAAGAAGTCGAGAGGTAGCGTAGTTGAAAGAGGTGGAAAGAAAAAGTAAAGGTAAAAAAAAAAAAGTCTGCAGCCAGCGAGGAAGGGTAAGTGGAAGGCGAGAAGGCTGACTGGTGAGAGAGAGGAGCGCCTTCAGATCCTCCTCAGGTCGGACCTACGGCGCCAGTGTTATTAAATTAACGTCGACGAGGCAGCCGGAATCATCTTTTCTCATCTCGCGGACGAAACACCGCCAACATTGTCAACAGGGGAGATGCGACGGGGATAGCTACCCCTCCAGAAAAAGAGGGTGAGTGAATGGAAAATAAATATAAAAAGAAATCTCAAATATTTTACTATAACTCGAGAAGTCTTGCCGTCGACCAGAGCTCAGATCTAAACCTTCATTCCACTCTTCTTGGCCCCTACCCCAATATCTCAATTAATAAGCAAAAAGGAAAAGTTCTCCATCGTAATGAGAGAATATCTCCAGCCTTTTTTTTTCTCATTTCTTCTTCCAACTTCTTAGCCAAAACTTCAGATCCGAGATGATGATGGCTCTACCGCCGCTCTTTCTGCAAAAGCGATGTTCTTTATTTAAAGCCGAGTAGATCGGGGGCGAAATTTACTCGCATAACACAACTTAGTCTGTGGTTTGTGGAGACGTCTTTTCGCACCGTGAGGCAGATATCTCCACAGTGAATTACTTTGGTGCCCTGTTATGACATTACTACGGACATTACATACTAACAATGAGCCTCAAAACAATCATCTAACCATCGTTGTGTGAAAAAGAAAAAACTGTTAATGTTAGTAATCACCGACAGTTTTAGTAATAATTCTGTTGCTATAGGATGCAGCTCAAAAAAATATTGAAAATCCATGTCTTTAAGACTGTGAGACTTACCAACACTTATTTTGATAGTGACAGCATAAAATTATTTCATGAAATTTTTACATGGAAATTATTCATTTTCTAATCGTTGGCCAAAGAGAACATTTTTAATATTGGAAAAATTTAATTTTTAAAGTTGCACAAACTTTTATGGTAGTGTGAGCATGGGTATCGGATTATTGGCTGGCTTAACGTTTGGACTACTTTTTTTTTTTTTTTTAACTTCTTTACGTCTCTCAACAGCGAGGTCTTTAGAGACGGGAAAGGATGTGTGTGGGGGGGGGAGGGGGGTAAGGAATGGGAAGGAATTCGGCCATGGCCTTTTGAAGGAGGCATACCGTCATTTTCCTGGAGTGATTTGGGAAACCATGGAAAACACCCGTATGGATGCCCGTATGGGGATTCGAACCGGCGTCCTCCCGAATGCGAGGCCACAACGCTAACCGTTACACCACCACGCTCGGTGTTTGGACTAAGAATTGATTTAAGTGCTATTGAATGGTTTATTGGCACGATTATATTTATATACATATTTTAAGTGAATTTATTTCAGCGTGTTTGTTCCTGACATTTACCAAACTCGTCAAAAAATGTGAACCATACCCTCCGAATAACCACACAATTCAAGAGTCTTCTTTATTAAAAACAAAAGGAAACAAAAAGCAATAAAATACGCTTACACTATGTGTTACGATTAGCAACTATGATAATGGATGAAGCGATACATATTTGAACTGATTACAATATTAATTCCTTCTAATGAATATGAATGAAATTAATTAAGCTTCCATGAAGCAGCAGATTTAAAAATAATTATCTGTGCTAGTTGCTGGACTAGGATATAACGTATCTAGTAGTACGCAGAATTAATTTAACGTAATACTGTGCTAGATCCGGCTACCTGCCCATCTGTAAATACTTAATTAAATTCTGCCAAATATTGATGGTTAATGGGCGAGTTAACAAAGTAATTCTGTAACTATTAGAGACGATACGGATCGGGTTCTGAAACAATGTTTATAGATATTTTCTGTCGTGGAAATCTCACATATTTCATATAATTTTATAACCCGGTCTTAGATTTTTAATAGTTTACTTGCTTCAGAAAATAAATGAAGTTTCAAAGCAATGTTTTTAACTCTGAAAACATTACTTATTTCTACTTGAGTAAGTTTCACAATTTTAATAAAAAACCACAGTTTGATTTCACATCGCAGTAAAAAGAGGCCAACACCGGGGAGACTGGAGCTGGAGAATGATGATGAGTAAAAAAAAAGTCTATATCCTTCTTGTCTGTCACATGGTTACAACTGAATACGATAGTTGGTTTTATCCATTCTCGTCGTTTCAGATTTCCATTTATTTCTAAAGCATAAACAGGGTTGTCTGGCACCTAGTTCAAGTCACGTGTTGTAAAGTCATTACTCTACGTCCTTAAGAATTCCTTCTACGCAAATGTCATAAAAGCATTGATATGTCACTGAAGGAGCTATGTGGAGCTCAGAGATGACTATGCTGAAAAGTAGATCAACTTTTATTTTGACATCAGTTACTGGTCACTCATTTATGGGTCCGCCCTGGTATGAAAATCCAAGGGCGTAATTCTATCCTCTATGATGAGATCTTACAAATATTTTTATAAAAACGTCTACATAATAAAATCCAAAAGAGTAAACAGCGCGGTCCAACTATGAGCAAACTTTACTGAATTTATGCAGAGAATGGGCTGCTGTTCTTTGGTAGACGAAGTAGTTTTTGAATGAATTTATTCACTAGCATGTGATCAATACCTATCATTTGAGTATAGAAAGATATACTTCTCCCCGAAACGTATCTCGGTGGCAATATGGGGACAAATGATTTCTGGAAAACAAGCAACCACTCTTATGTCTTCGTACATTCTATCTACCTTTGTTCCATTGTGGATTGAAAAGCTGATAGGAGAGATTAGTCATTTCTCTAAGCACCGTCTTCCGCTGAATATTAAAAAAAAAAAAAATGCAGACGAATGGAACTATAGCTAAAAGTACAGATCAGCATATAATATGTTTCTTATTTTAATTGAAATGTTACGGAATAAAGTGTCTTTAAACATCTCCTGTATCAGAAACTTACATAAGCCATAAAATATTCCATGTATCAGAATTCTTAGATAAATCAAATGGAGCAAAACTGAAGAATAAATATCGCGGAAACTAATGAGAGTGGTATGTGAAATAAATGCTAATCTGCAGATTATTGTGGACGTTCTGTTTAAATGAAGGGTTTGACATACTAAGAGAAAAGTGCCGCAACACTTGTTTAGGAAAGATAAGATTAGACAACGAATACTATGAACTGTGGCAAGAGCCACACCGTATCCCTGGATTGACCATACTTAGGCTTTATGCGATTTGATTTGTTGTTGTTTTCTTCGCCTATGAATTTTTATCTCGTCGACGCCGAGGTCATTAGAGGCGGGAAATTAGTGAGGGCAGGAAACAGAAAGGAATTCGGCTGTAGGCTTTTGAATGAACTATTTCCACATTCGAGTGGAGTGATGTCGGGAAGCCTTGGAAAACCGAAATCTGGACGGCAGGACAGGGATTCATACCAGCGCGGCGACCTCCCGGATGCAAGGACTCAGCGTTGCCATTTACCTACCACTTTCTGGTGCTTTATTCGTTCCAGTATTGCAGGAGTTCATGAGCTATGTTTCTTGCTTCTTGATCGGCTTCAGTGAAATTAATCTACTGAAGCTGCTGTCATCCAGTATCAACTGACGCCAGTAGAAAATGTAATGGCGACAAGATCAGTGGCAATAGTGGCAGAAATAATGTTTAGTTAATAAATTTAAGATTTCTCATTAAGTTCCAAAATATAGGATGCATTTTTTCACTTTTACCAAAATACTTGCCAGATTTAAACAGGAGATAAGAATCAAGAGCATATTCACTGCGCTAAAATGAGAAAAAAATTAAATGTGTAATTGACAAGTTCCACTTCCCTATGTGAGGTAAAATTTACATATGTGAAATAAAAGCTGTTTTTCTATTACAAGAAGTAATGAAAGTTTTTCATAACAAAGACATTACGGCGTTAGTGTAACCCAAAGCATAAATCTGTGAAGAAACAATACAATGTATTACCAGAAATTATTCAGTCCATGAAACTGTAGTACGGCTATTGTTATAATATTATACTGGTTTATGATACCTCCCTTATACTGATTAATGGGAAACTGTCGAAAGGTATCAGGTATATCCCAGGAAAGCATTAATTTTTTCCTTTGAATCAGATTCGACTTAACTTATGGGGACGTAAAAGAAATAAACATTGATGGAATGTATTCAAAGTGGAATGATTGATCCGTTTTATTTTAGAGTTAATCGTTAGAAGACGTCTGAAGCTAGAGATAGCGTATTAGCAGTGAGAAGTGGTGGAAACACAATCAGCCGCACTGTAGTGCACTCTGCCTCCACGAGGCCAGCCTTCCAGTAGTCGCCCCTGCCGTATAGACCACCAACACAGTAGGACAGACAGTATGGTAGCGTGCATTATTCGTGCGGTGATTTACAGCCCGGGCGAGATAAATACGGTCGGGGACGGGCAGTCCGCCCTTACTATGCGTTGGCGGCCACAACAGAACAGACCGCCCGGCCCGGAGCAGCGCTCCTAATGAATGGCCGTCAAAATGGTCGGCTCCGCAGTGAGATGTGGCCCATTATTTCAAAACGACATCCGACGGGATCAGAGGCGTCAAGCGCAGGCAGGATGCGCCTAAGAAAAGTGAGAAGCCTTTGTTTGGGTGTCACTCACGGATGGAGCATAGCGCGAAGTACTTGACAATTGGTATCAAGAGTTCTTTTTCTGGATCACAAAAGTTTAAAATCAATTTTGAGTTTGAGAAACGTTAGACAGGATAATAAATTATAGAAGTAAATTTTCATGTAACAATTCGCGTCTAAGAGAATGCTGCAGTAGGACATACAATACAGTAAACAATTTGGGACAGGGGGTGTTCCGATAATTTATTTTCATTAGAGAACCAGTTTGCATCATCGTCATAGAAGGAATACGAAACAATGATACTTAATAAACAGAAAACTGTATGTAGTATCTGTACTGTGTAGCAGATTTCATACAAATAGCATAACACGAAACTTATAGTATTAAATTTGCTTTACAAGTTAGAATTGCTTGTATCTAATATACAAAAATGAATTTTTGTTTGTTTAATTTTTTGACAATGTTCTTCATACATACACGCAGTCTTAATCATATTTTTTATGGAACTTCGCATACGTATACTTTAAAACAAATAGAAAATTATTGATAACATTTTTTTTTAAACTAAACCCTATCCTCCTTTTCCTCCCTCACCTTAATTTCTGTCAATGTTGTTCCACACTTTTAATCTGATTTTGATAGTACTTAGCACACGTATACTTCAAAACAAGCGGTTAATACTTTCGAAAAGTTTCTCTCTCCGGTCCCGTGGTGAGCAGGAATTTATAGGAGTTGTGTTTGATTATATGAGCTACGCCGGGACATTCCTTGGTTCTGATTCCACTTTAAAATTAAGGCCCCAGGAAAATGGAAATTGAGTTCCTACCTCTGATTTAATTGCTTGATACATCTTCTTCGGGAAGATTAGACCTACCTTCGGGTTGTGAACTAAGTAAAATTTTTAGTTTTTGAAGAGAAAACATCTTCAGGCGCGTTGGGCGCCTTTTGGATGGGTAAAATCTTATGAATTCGAGTCATCGAAATGCTATTAACAGTATACATGTTGCTCTCTGGTGGCTCAGTAGTTAATTTGTCTGACTGGGGAATGAAAGATCCCCGGTGGGAATCCCTGTCTCGGCAGGGATTTTTAAAGAACATTTACCTGACCTTCACCACTGGTACTCCTTGATGTTTAATGTGAAGTACTCCAGAACGCTTCAGTGGTTCGGATTCCACGTTCAACTGAAGGTCCTCTCAACCTGGTAGCACTACCTGGTTAGGTTAAGAAGGCTAAGACAGGGGAGGAATGCGCAGTCAGTAGAAACCCTGCCACCAGTTCATTACGACCACACCGAATTATTATTATTATTTAGTGTGGAGGAATATGGCCTGAAATTTAATGTAAAGAAATGTGAGTACATGGTAACAACCAGAAAGACGAATATGATATCACAGGGAATTGTGATGGCAGGAGAACAACTAAAGAAGGTAAACATGTTCAAGTACTTGGGGAATGTATTAGGTGAATATGGAAGAAATGATATCGAAATAAGTGAAAAAGGAAGACAAGCAGAAGCATTTCTAAGGAGCATTAGAAGCATGATATGGAATAAAGATGTGTCACAGAGAAGCAAGAGAGTAATCTGTCATACATACTATGTGCCTATCTTGATTTATGCTGCTGAAACTTGGACACTGAAAAAGCGGGACATCAGCAGAGTACAAGCAAGCGAAATGAAGCTTTTAAGAGGTAGAATGTGAGTTACTAAAATGGACAGAATAAGGAATGAAGTGATTAGATTCACCGTAAAAGAGGAACCCCTACAGAAAAGGGTAGAGATGACCAGAATGAGATGGTATGGACATGTAAAGAGAATGGAGGTTCAGAGAATCCCAAAAAAAATCCACGAAACTAAGATGCATGGTAAACGACCCAGAGAAAAACCAAGAGATTGATGGCTTAAATGATTACAGGAGTGTGTACGGAAAAGAGGAGTGGACAGGAACAAAGTGGTGACAGAGATGTGGTGGGGTGAAAGAAGGAAATGAAGAGGCTTGTGCATGAAGCAGACACGGCCAGAGGCTGGAAACTGTTGAGGATGATGATGATATCTGTACCTAGAAATATGAATGTTTCATAGTTTTAAATTTTCAAAGTCCCCAGTGACTGTTAATTTTTATTATTATTATTATTTTATTTTTTGCGCTAAATCTTGCAAAGATTTTGAAGAAATAAATTCTTACTATTTTTCTACCCACTTCATAGTCGTTTCAACGCAGTGATAAGCTTCACGACAGGATAGTCCTGTTTCAGCACGATTGCTGCTAGGCTTTTCCTCGTCTTCGTAGGAGTCTGGGCTGTTTATTACACTGGCAATGATTTAGTCGTATGTCAATACCTGATACGCAAGGTCATCGTGATAACATTTGAGACAGTCTTAAATATTTTCCTGGTATTCTTTATATCCCGATGATTTTTTAACCAAGCCACATGTTTTACGAATTGGCTGTACCATGATGCTTGAATTTGCCGACCGCTAAGCTTTGACCGATGTTTTGGTTTATCGGTATTCGAATAACCGATGCTCTACTGCGATATATAAGAAGTATCCGATTGATTCAAATTGTTGTTAATAATTTTTAACTGTAGTTCATCTGCTTTACTGAAAAATTGTTGAATTTCACTCCACACTCACCAGCGATTGCTATCGCGGAAGGAATACTTAATCACCTCAGAATCTTATGAAGTGATAGACATTAAACACGCAGATTTATTCCTTACAAAATCAATGCTTTTGGAGATGGTGCAAAATAATCAAATTGTAATGAGTATATTCACAAATGATAGCGATGAAGTATAACTACATTGCTTTTAAGTAATCTTCAATTGATGGTTATCTAAGTACTTACGCAGGTGCCTGATTTATTAAGGTAATAATAGAAAAAGTTGCAGGAATTATCAATTTGAAATTACCATGAATGAATTTTGTTACGTTATTATTATTAATTGGTTCGTTGAGTATCAAACATACCGCATGGTCGTTATTCGTTAAAAGTTGCGGGACACAGTGGGTCTGAATTGGAAACGACAAATAGATTGTTAGTGGTATCAGTGGCTTCTATTCGCTTGTTGGTATATTCTATAATTTTTTTCTTTGAAACAATCATCAGTTGTTGTTTAAAAAAAAAGTTTGGAGTTAAACGATTTTACAATTAAATCAGTCTACTTATGTTGGTTGTACCTGTGGTAGCAGTAATACATTATTGGTAAAAGTTTTTATTTATTTGCAGAAATCGCGTCGATATATTGATAACTGATATCATACTGTAGTTTCTGATACCAAGGAAAAAGCCGTAGTAGATGCCTATTCAATCACGTGATACGTTTCTTAGGGAAACAATAATTAATTTTATTTTTTACCTCAGAGGGGTTGTATTAATATTTACACATGTATTTATTAATATATGTGCAATTAATTTTCATGTAATAATTTAGTTGCTTAAACTATTTATGGCGGTGTTAAATGGTTTATTTTTCGCTAACGCTAAAATAAGGAAATAAAAGCAGCGATATTAGAATAGCTTGGTAGAACAATATACATTCAGGCAAATACCGCAAGCACACCAGTGATTTTTTATGTGTATTACAGTTGTTTGTGGAGGAGACATGGATTCTCTTATTAACATAACAAACGGAAGATAAACCACTCTCCTGTGAAATATCAAACACGGTGGGTGAAATCCAAAGAGGGCGAGGCAGAACATCTCTGACAAATGTTCCGTGAACCGCCCTCCAGAGATGTTATCTACTCAAGCTGGAGGTTCGATTCCTGCCCCCGCTGCACGTCATTAGTTAGTGCTGACTGACTGGGGGCGAGGGGGCTTGCATGCCAGATTACGGCTCTATCGGCAGAGCGGCGTGCCACGGCATCTGGAGATTGCCACGTCTCCGCCGACACAAGAAGAATTTGCGTTTCAAAAGACCTTTTTATAACCTTTCCGTTCCGCCGCTGGGATTACAATGGGCGTGGGGGTCGGCGATGTCGCGGTGGAGGGGTGAGCGTGCGGGGTTCGCGTGGGGCAGTTGGCCTCCACTCGACTGACTACTAGCGGACAGCACAAAAAGAAAGTCGACGAAGAGCCGCCGCCGCTCGACGATCGCGTGCGACTGGCGCGCCCAACGTCAGGAAAGCTCACTGCTTTAAAGGAGTTTTGCTCATTATTGAGCACGTGATGCACTGTAACATATATATCATTATTTTCCTACAGTCAAAAACTTTATCAAATTTCTAACACGGGTATAAACATCAATTATCCCAAATGCAGTTAATTTGGGATGACAATCGTCGTTTATATAAAAAAAAAATTAGCGGCTGTAACAATGAAAAAAATCAAAAAATTATTTTTGAAAATTGTTTTAAATCTAATGGCTGTTTTTTTTTTTAAGCGCTGATTCGTAAAATGAAATCAATGTTGCTCTGGAAGGATTTTTTTTTAAATCACGAAACTTCAATATTTCCTTTAAATTTTATTAATTCATCGAATCCATATGACTTAAACTGAATTGAATGTAATTGCGATGGGTCGCATGCTCCGGTAGCAATCTCCCTAGTCGTCTAGATATACTTTTCTTATTATTTCTTGTTATTAGAACCTTATATACTTTCTGTGTTAAAATTCCTTCCGCGTCTGCTTGTACGATTCACGAATTTGAATTTTTAATTCCTTCAGCGTTTTTCACAAATTATTCGTTGATATCCTTCAGTCAAAGAATTTTAAAATTGAGAGTAAATATACGTAAAGGTTAGAAGTCCTTATAGTAATATTTTTTCTTTCCCTCAAATCTTCTTTTGCCATTTTTCCTCTGGTGAATTTTCTAGGAGCTTTCTCTTTGTAACTTCAAAGCCTAGTCTACTTTCGTAGTGACATTTCTACCTTCCTTGATATCGCCATTCCGTTTCGCTTAAATTCTGATAAAACTTTCCACCTCTGACTGCATACAAATTTTCCGGAATATTGCCCATTTGCGAATGTAGAAAATAAACTTTCAAAGTTCATATTACATCTTAAATTACTGAAGTTTTTTAGCATCTCTACTCAAATATATTGTAGTTTATGTGCGTCTTGTTTCCATAAAAGCTAATTTCCGTTAGTATGAAAGATTTTTCGACTTTTTAGTTGTTATTTTTTCATTTTATTTTAAAGATTTTCAAGTTTCATCAATTTTCTAGTATCTGTTACTACAAATACATCTCCCTTCAGTTTAATTTCGGCTTGGTATCAGAGATCTTTGAAGTATTTTCCTTCTTTTGGTGACGTCTTTGGAAATTTTATATGAAACGATGGAAGTAACAGATTTTTGAATTAACCACATTTTTCCTCACAATATTTATGAATCCAGAAATTTTACTTACCAATGTATCGTTCTTTTTTTTCTCGGCTGCACTAATCACAAAGAATCAAACAACGCACCGTTTGTGGTCTCAATAATACAGTTTACAGATGAACAAATCAAGATTTGTACAGCACTCTTTCAAATGAACTGAATATCTAACAGACACAGGCATATAACTCATTTCTGATATCGGATAGAATTGTTTTAAGACAGCTATACAATGGATCACTAAATGCTTCCTTTCTTCTATATACACTAAAATCGTATAAATTAGACTACGATTTGTTATGAAATTGCAGGAGATTTGAATTGTAGCATTATTTTTCCAATAATCAGTATCCGTAAAATTATAGAAAAAATGCCACTTACTTTGCAGACATTTTTTCGTCACGTACTTCTGTTTGTTAGTGTAACTGCAGTATGTAACCAGAAAGTATTAGTTGAACTAAGTTTTAAGGAAAATTTAAACGTCATTCCTTCAGCTGACGTTGGTCCAATAATCGTTTAACCCACTGTAAATAAGTTTGATAGCAAAGATACTAATATTAATACTTGTTTGTAAACGGTGCATATATTTGTGGTTTATCACACAGTCGTATAAATGTTTTAATGCCTACTAATATTAAAACGTGAAGATGTGAACAATAGCAGATTATATTTTGTAATTTGAATAAGACACTACGAAAACGATTATATTGGTAGAAATAATGGGTTGTGTTACGTAGACAAAATTGAATACACATGTGTAATTTTTTGTACAAATGTGAGACGGAGTAACCATGTAACTTGAATAGCAGCGAAAATGTAATTAAACTAAGATTTTCTTATTTTTCTCCCGGTCCTGTCCTCAACTCAGAACAACCAGTTGTAGTCAGTTAGGAAAATGATTGACTGCATTGCTAACTGATTGAAAAATCCCACGGATATAGTTATCTAAATGGATAGAAGAAAATGGAGGAAAATTGTTAATATAGATGCATGGGATCACGTCTTCAATTCGGAAGTCCTTATCTCTAAGTTAAAACCATTAATTCAAATAGAAGGGCCTGTAAGCGTTGAATCTAGCCTAACCTACAAGATATGTAACTGACAGAAGTTCCCGGCATTTATGCAAATGTGCAATTATAAATGGCATCTATAAACGGAAGGAAATGATGTAAGCGGAGATACGAACAGTATGAGTTATAGTCGAACACAGTATCAGAAGATCACTCCAGGTGAATGCCGGGATGCTTCCTTCAAAAGGCCATGGCCGAATTCCTTCCCATTCCTTGCCCCCCATCCTTCCCCGTCTCTAAAGACCTAGTTGTTATAGGAGACGTTAAGCAGTTAAAAAAAAAGTATCAGAAGACGAATAATCTGAGTACTTTTGATGGTGGTATAATTTTTGTGGTCCAACAATTTCATCACTCCATGTTGAAAGTCGTGAAGGCACTATATGGATTCTGTTCAAACTATCGCCACTACTATCAAATATTGCAGTGAGTAAGTAAGTTCATCGTCGGTTAGTTTGCCTTGTACCAGGCGATAGACAAGCCACAGTGCACCATATCAGTTAACAATTTAATGCTGGTGCACAACATCTTGTGAGCAGTCACTCTATCCGGAACGATCCTGTTGCTGTGGTGTATAGGAGCCACGTACCACTGAGCGTACCTCTTTTACCGCACGTCACAGGGCGACAAGATTAACAGGGACCTAGGGACATCGCCAATTGCCCATAGAAACATGAAAAAAAATGTTGGCTGGACCGAAAGTCGAGATTGTTAGTAGGGTACCAATATGGTGCAAACAGCGACAGATAATTCTTGGCAACAGGATATTCTTCAAGTTGGTTGATGTGACATTTAGATACCTATTTTATGAGCAATCATATTTATCAGTCAGACGTACTATTGACAAACAATACAAGATGAACAAATTAATAAATTAAAACCACTCATGTCCTTGGCCAAACTCTGAGATGTTATCCCGTTTGTTCGTCTGCAACATCCCATCAAAGACCTATATATCTACTATGTATCATTCTCATTCTCATTCTTTAGGAACATGAGAAAGTTAAGCTCTTTTTACAAGGTCTTTTGGTAAATCTTCTTCACTTTATTTGAACCGGTCTCAGGTACGATCTGCGTGGTTAAGTCCACACCCGTTGAAGGATATTTGCCGATCCTGTTTGATAAGAATCGCAAACAGTTTAGTGTTGGTCGATTCGTGCATCATACCTATCTGGCGACAAACATCGCAGAGTACGCCGTCTGACCGTTGCCTGACTGACGTCACGGAGTTACGGCGGACAGTTTGATTGGCTTGCGTGCGCGCAGCGTCGCTCGTCAGTGAGGGAGCTAGATATAGGGCCTGGATAATGACGACACAAACAACAGGGTCGCTCGAGAACCCTTTGACCGTCACGACAATCCGCCCGATTCAGCTTCGTGGTATTCTACGTTATCATAGTGCCTGATTGATGCTATTTCATTGTTTTTATTGAGGATATTCCAGCTGTCTTGCCCTAATTACTTCAATTGCACAAAAATTAATAATATGCAAAACCTTTGTAGCCTTGTGCGGTACAGGGACATAAAAACAATGCTCTGAAACCTACTTCAGTTATTAGTATGTAATACGCTAATTCTTAGTTCGTATCTACAAGTATGAATAAAATATGTTATACCAAAAATATAAATTTTTCTGTTATTGCAATTGAAATTTCAGTTTTACAAATAGAAGTGTATTGTGCTACTATAGAATATATAATGCTTGTTTCTTGTGGCAGGACTTTACATTTGGCGTCAGTCTATCGGTCAGGGAACTGAAAACCATTAACCAGGTGAGTCGATTACAGACCATAAGATATTATCGTAGATTATGAATGGGGTTCGATAACTTTTAGCTTGTGACGATAATATCGACAAAGCTGCAAATCATTGATGTGTATTTTACGGTGAATTTAGAGTTTATGTGGTAGCATTTGTTTTACGAGTAGAATAGAAAGCAGGGGTCGCTTTCGTTAAAAAAATAAATTAAACAAAAAATTTAAAAAAAATTATTAAAAAAAACCCTAGAGTTGTGATCCACAACTTCAAGAAGGATACAGTGCCAGGACAACGCTCCGCCACAAGGTGTAGTCGTAAACATGCGATAAGTGTTGCAAAACATTTACCTATGTATTTTCTCATTCTATAAATGAAACAAATCTTTCGTAGGTGGTCGTAAAGAAATGTAAATTATATTGCAATCCATGTATCGGGGATTGTTAGAAAAAGCGAAACAAGTTCCGACATTCATTGTGTCAGAGTCGGCGCAAGGTTTAATAAAAGGATCAAGACCTTAGTATAAATAGGGACGGTGTTTTTACCCAAGAGCCTGCCGCAAACAGCAAAACTGTAGTTTAAAGCTGAATTAGTTAGCCAGGATGAGAAACCTACTGCATCACACGACGAGTCAACTCGTAGGAGAAATGAGATTTAGGTTCCAAGTATTCTAATGCGTGATAATGGTAACAGAAATGATATAAGTCAATAAGAACATTTTAGTGTTGGATACTGATATTTGGTGTAAATTTTTCATCGTCGGAGTCAATGAGTTGAAGATAAAAATCCTAGACGTCGGCTTTCATGAATTTACATCGAACGACGGCCTATGAGCGATTAACCGAGGCTTCTTCGTTACTGAAAGACTTCTCTTTTTTTTCTGACAACTGCCGAGGCATTGGACCTTGCCACTTGCCGCAAGAGACAGGCGACTGCCTTCAGTGATGCGACCGGGCGCTGCAGCCGGCATCAACAGACGGCGAGGACTCAACAATGCCGCACTAGGTGAGCCTTACTGTGGACCACTCAACGATATGGTAATTCTAAGCCGCTAAGTGAAAGACATGTGCAGAAATCACACTGGCCTCACATTGTAAGGACCGCCGGTTCGAGTCCCGACTAGGGCATGGGTGGTTTTGTTAAGCGTTATTTTCATCTTGTGGTGTACTTACTACAGTGTACCAAATTACATGAATCCGATAAATAGTTAGTACAAAATAAATTGAAGCTGAAAAATGGCCCCAGAGAATGAAGGCAAATAAATAAAGATTTTTTATATAAATTGTAAGTGACATTTTGCAATAATTCTTAACCATGCTTAGTGACTTAGAGCTACACAAATGCTTTCCACAGAAACATTAGCTGAATCAGGCAACTGAATTCATATTTTTGTCAACCGAAATTCAGATCAACTTAATGAAACAATAAATTCTTCGTTTTAAAAAAAATCTTGATTCTACTGATTAATAAATACTGAGAACCTATTTCATTTACCACTTCTTGTTCCTAAAAGATGAGTCTCATGAATTATGCATAATAAATATTTGTAAACAATGCAGATCTTTTAGCAGTTTGCCTCTCATTACAGTAGGGATATTAAGTTAAAACAACTCTCCTTCACATGAACCATTAGAATATTATAATTTTTTTTTAAAAAAAAACTCATCCACATCATTCAAATATCACAATAAAAATGTTATAAAATTATTACGTTACAGTGTATAATTCATTGGTTAATTCTTTCTATAGCAAATATAAAAATTTCTCAATAATAATTAATTTCTCAATAATAATTAATTTCTCAAAATAACCTGCTAGTAAACTTATATATTGTTTTACGCTTAATATAGGAAATTAATTCTGTGTTATTGGCATACGTACAATTTTTGGCATGGTTTATGGTGGCCTATCACTAAGTAGTGAGATTTGATATGTTTTTTAAATTTTTTTTTTTTTTTTTTTTTTTTTTTTTTTTTTTTTTTTTGTTAATAGACTGCAACGTAGCAATATTGAGACATCTCACTTGAATAAAGGTCCCTGTAGCTGATAGCAATGTCAGGTTTAACTAATATTATTAAGGCGCAAAGGCGGATACCTTGAAACTTATTCATTTTATGTGAATGAAAATTTCGTTTCTAAGCTGATTTCTGATAGAAACCAGTGAACGTATGTTTTAAGGAGGTAACAAAAAACATTAATACAATCCATACCCATATTTATTTAATATAATGTAAGCTCTCCATCAAAGGAAACTGTATGCTTTGTAAGATATAGATAATAATTTATATTGATTTAAAACAGTACCAATACATTGCTTTCGTGAAAAAAAATTGACTAAACCACAACGACAATAAGAGTAGTGGTAATTGTTGTATTTAATATGCTTGTTCTCCTTTTTTAATGTTGTATTTTCATATTTTCTTCTTTTGTTGTCGGAGCTGGGATAAAAAATTGTTTTGAACTTGTAAATGACCTTCAAGCTTAACACATATTAGTAAAGTCTTCCATATTTGAATAAATATAAACTTTCTATGACTTGTTGCAGTTTATTAAAACATTATCCGATACTTAAAGGATCCGATGTTACAGAGGTCCTTTACTTGCAGTAACTTAACATCATCAACTCAAAAGCGCGAACCAAACTTTTTTTCTCGCTTGATTGACCTCATTACTCTCTTGTTACTATGGCTACCAATTTCTCCCAGAGTAACCTTCGGTCTTTTGTAACTTCTGGAAGGAAACTGTTATAGCGCATAGTGTACATTTCCTTTTCCACTTGTCCGTGACATGTAATTTATGTAAATCACCTTGCAATTCAGAACATCAAAAATTTATAAGTACATAGTTATTATAGTTGTATCAGTGCATTTTAAACATTAAACACAGTATTGACATTAATATTGATGCATTATTGATTTTTTTGTAAAGTGGAGAAAATTAATAATCGCTGGTCACGTAATATGCAATAAGAATTCACCAAATTTGTGCTAGATAATACTTCTTTTCGATTGTTTGACGATTTATTAAATACAATAATCTTCACATGTGATGTCAGAGAGTCCCAAAAAAGGCGATAATCCATACAAAGTAAAGTTAAATTTCTATGTATATATATTTTTTTTTTACTATAAGTACAGACGTCTGTTAGAACAATAAAATTAAGCTTGGGTGTACTAAATAATTTTTCCTCTAACAGTGTGGAACAGCAATTCCACTGTTTGTTTTGGAGATTAAAAATGGAACATCTTGATTACATTCCAAATGATTCCGATTTCGTGTATTAAAAGGCCGATATTTGTGTATATTCAGTCTACGACGTGAGTTATCTAGCCTAAACTGTTATTTACCAGATCTGCTCAATCACCGTTTCAGCAGACGGCAACCAGTGAAGTTTCTTCTAGATAATTTGCCGACAATTCTAAAAGCCCACAGACTGCGCTACTGGACGGAATCTGTAGTCTGCAGCTGCGGGGCGCTTTTCCCGCGAGCGCACCACGGCTAATAGGATTTCCCCGTTTGTGGAGGGGTCAGAGGGACCGGGGGAGAGGCTTGGACTAACTATGCTGACCCCCACACGAGTGGCGCTGGCATCGGACAAGTAGCGCTGAGCCATCAAGTTCTGAGCTCGGTCGAACGCAGCAGCAGTAAAAAGAAGAGAGATAGCAAAGTGGACGAGAGGAGGAGAGGGGAAAATAGGCGGAAAAAAGTATTGGATCGGTGAGTCGTTCCTCTACCGTTGCCCGCAACTCTTGGGTGAAAAACGTGAAAAGAGGACGGGATTGAAACCACTGTGTTTACTTCCGAGCGCGACGGATGTACTACTGTGCGTCCAGTGCAGCCACCACAACAGCCGAGCTGCCGCAGCCGCGCCAGCACCAACGCGGGACAATTTTGCAGATTTCGCAAATCAGCTGTAATGACCCTCAGCATTATTTCTGCTTAGGTGCCGTAAACGGCCTAACACAGCGTTAAGCATTTGTTTCGCGAATGGTGGCAGCAGTAGTCGAAAATGTTAGCGAGCGGTGATTGTTTGCTCCCATCCGTGCCCAGTATTGACGCACAGGGACGTTTTCCTGCCTCTCCCCTCTCTTTCCACCGCCTAAAGCCATCTCTCTCCGCTCACAGGGAGACACTTGTGGTGGGAAGGCCGTTCATTAAATGTCAAATACAATCGATATGTACACAAACCGTGTCACGGAGAGGAGCGCGCGGATGTCAAATAGCGCGGAACATATGTCATGCTGCCACGCTAATCCATGCCGTATTTTTCTCTCGCGGAACAAAGAAAACATGATGACACGCAATCATTTGTAGATTTAGTTCACTGCTAATATGGATGGAAGGACAATTTGACTTCAACAGTCGGTGACGCATTCCCTTTGATAAGCATACAACAAACGATAACGTCACCGTCATCTTCAGTAAATAATTTCAGTATGAGTCAGTTTATTTACGTGCGAACTGTCCAGATGCTTAGACCTAAAAGTAGTTGATGTGAATTCATCTAAGCTCTCTACTTTGAAGAATCATTTGTTATACTATATAATATTTGTTTTCTCAATGAAGTACTTAATGCAGTCTCGGGATCATGAAAGCTACTTAGTGAACATTGTCAATAGTAGATTACACGGCTTGAAATTTTTTTTTGCTTTGTATATGTAGTTTACTTCTGTTTACGCTAGATCATTGCTTCTTCCGCAAATAAAGCCATATCTAATAGCTGTCTATAGGGAAAATCATCAGCGACAAGGCGTGGACCGATCTACTGAGAAGACTTGTTTCAGGTTTATGGAATACGCGCTGTTCGAAAGAAGTACAGAGTGTAGCGAGATGCATGTATTACCTCTTTATTTGTGAAAACGCTAGATCAATAAATGTTGAGAATTAAATGTGAGAGATTTTAAATTGTCAATAATTCTCTGAATCGAATTTCTTGGAAGACACTCATGAATGGAAAAATACTTTCTCCACAGTTATTTTATTCAGACTGATTCCATGTAAAAATATATTGTGATTTTCGTTTGTTTCGAAGTGCTCTCTGTAGATTTAGAAATAGATTATTTGGAACACCTGTATTCAGGTTATTTCTCCCTAGTTTATGACTTTGGGGTTTCTCAAAAGACAGTATAGTTGCTATATATTGTAAATATCCAGCATGATTTGTTGCATATACATCTGTTCGTTTATCTCTTATTTAATAAATGGTAATAAAAAATTCATATTCAAAAATAAAGTTTTGATATATTTAAGAGTAACGAAAGTCTGGAAGGAAAAATTGGTTTAGTGCTATAGTCACAGTTCTTGGTGGCTGTATAATTCGAGGGAAAAAATATGTTACCCATTTCTTTCAAATTTACATTAGGTACTTCATATTCAAAGAATTGAAACAGTCTTATTGGTGTGTACTCGTTGTTGTGAAGTTGCAATTTTAGAACACATAATTTTTGAATTGCGTGGAAAATAGACATTTACTCCCATTTCGTAATGTGTTTTCCATGCCAGCCTGACACTACCAGTAGGTACTTATTTTTTCGCCCTAAAAAAACGCACTAAACTCTAGCGCTGCCCGACATAGGTGACTTCATCACGAAAGAACAAAAAAAAGATGCGATTGTGGATCTGGTAATGGATAGTAGGCTGGGCTTTAAATTCGCCGTAAGCCATAAGCACAGAAAAGAAGTTTCCTTACATCCTCGAACACTGTGGTCGATTTAAATGAATCAATATAATCCTTAACAGCTGTGGGCAACGTTCTTTGCCAACATCTAACTGAAATGCATGACCATCTGTATCTGAAACAAGCGTGATAATCACCACTTTAACGAAGACCGCAATCGTCCATTTCATGACACTGATAATGTTGCGACAAAAAATAAAATAAAAAAAAAGGTGGATTCTGAAAAATTAATCAAATAGTACTAACACTGCCCTCTTCGTTGGCTCCGTTAGCTGTGGCACCGTGATGGTTTCCGGTAGTGACATTGGGTTAGCTGTTTAGAGTCCTTATGGTGGAAGGAATATTCATCATCAGGACTTTCTCGCATTGGTCCTAATCACCAAATTGTGCACAAAAGTCCTAGCTTAGATCCCAAATCTCACCGCATTACGTATGGAATTAGGACACACGACACTTCTGATGGTGATTGGCCGATTGTGGACGTTAAGCCTGACGGACTCTTAGTATCTTTCGGACGAGTGGGCCAGACATGAGAGAGCCAGAGGCAACCAAATCCACCGCCCCGGCCAGCAGCCAAGTCATGAAAAGGAGTATACTGAATTCCAACAAGAGCCCATAGAAGCGGAGACCGCTGGCAACGTTACATCAGTGCTTCCGCTGCCAAGGCTTCGGGCATCATGCTTCTGACTGTCTCAAGCAAGTGCGCTGCGTTCGCTGCGGAGGAAACCATAACAACTTGGTTTGCACACGTCCGCGTGACGCAACGCCGACGTGTGCAAACTGTGGCTCTGACCACGCCGCCAGTTATGGGGGATGCCCCATAAGAAGAAAGCTTCAAGCAGCCATCAGAAGCCGTCAACGCCAGCGCCAAACCAGTCACTCCCAACGAATGGGAAGGCCGGAAGGACCTCAGAGATGGTCAACAAGCCACTTCAATAATCATCCGCCGACCAACTCAATTGACCAACACGGGCACCAATGCTGTAATCAAGAGCCAAGACGAGCAAATCAGCTGGGAACAACTGATTGCGGCAATGATCCCCAACTGACCACATGAAAACAGTTAGTTATCGAAGGAATAAGAATATCAAAAGGGTTTCCACACAGGCCGTAATCACTACGGGCAAAGCCGGTTTTCCCCCCAAAGTGTACAGTTCGAGAAAATAAAATCCATCACCATCAGTGAAACCACAGATAAAGCTACAAATCATAGCGGGGCTGTATAATGCCGTTGAGGCAGAAAAAAAAAAAAGAGTAGGCTTGAATGGGCCGGCATCAGTTTTTAACTACTCCATATTTTAATTTCTCATCCACAACACTGAACACACTCTCCATTACATTGCTCAACACTTATACGAACGCTGTAACACTGGGGAATGCGTGGAGGGGAACAAGGTCAAGGCGTCCATAGGAATAAGTGCCTATATTGTGTGTGTGTTGGAAGATGGATGAGGTTTCGAATGGAGAGATTCCAGTGATATGGTCCCACTATCGGTCTAGATGGCAGTGGATGTAGCGGGACTATTACCGAGCTGCGGCTAAATGGCGCTGACAGGACGGCGATCAATGTGACGTGGCTGCGACGTTGTGTAACTCAGACGGATCGAATGGCCTCCCTGACACGACGTCTCGGACGGCCGAAGATATCATAAGCCGGCGATACGGATCTCCGAAACGTGATTTCCAGCAATAATATGTGAGCCGTACGTCCTCCCTTCTGGTATCAACTAGCGAAGTTATTCTTCGGAAACGATATCTATTTACTGTTGCTGTATTGACCTGGAAATGGAGTATTGTATCACTTTCCATCATATGGACTAATTAACCGGCATCTTATATCGCTTTGTGGTTCGAGCCTCACTTTCAGCTTACTCAAGAATGTTATTCACCTTAAGTATAATATAATATGCCTAAAAGAAAAGTTTCAGTGAATCCCCCTACAGACAGTCGCGGATATATTTTAAGATTATCTGCATAATTCGTTCGCGTGGACTGTTAATGCACAAATCTATTTCTTAAACAAACGTTTTCAGGAAATAACATAATCCACGGCGCCTGTGATTCGCTGAATGCAAATTATTTTGGCATGCAGTATCTGCACAAAATATTGTAACTACCTTCCTCAGAATAATATGAAACCTGTCGTGCGCTGAAATAACGATAAACACTTCAACTACGTAAAGTAACTTGACTATAAATGAAAAATAATTTTTATAAAATGTTCTCGCGGCTCCAACCAGAATAGCGCGACACTTAAAGCCGCTTTCGACTTCATCTTCTGGCGAAGTAAATTGTGGATAATTTTTTCTTAATTTACCAGCTTCTCGGCGTACCTCAAAATAAAGGATACTTTATTCTACTCATAAGAACGTTGGACGTACATTATTAGAAACCCAAACTAAACCCGAGTTGTAGTCCTTACATGAATCTCGTTCAGTGAAAAATGGACATTAATTTGTGTACACTTTTAGCTTAAATTTCTCTGTTTTCTTACTCTACATCAAAGCGAAATACCCTATTTCACCTCCGGAACCATAGATTTTGCTTTATTCAAAAATCAATCAAAATCCAACGAGTATTTTTTTTTTTAGATAGAAAATATTGATTTTAGAACAAAAATATATGGTTCGTTATAAATTCTAGAGAACAAACTATCCCATTATACGAGTAATAGATAAAATAAATTTTGAAAATTCCATTTTTCCCTCCTCCCCTCATAAAAGTAAATAAAAAATAATCCGTTATTTTTCATTTATCTTGAGCGCGCGATTTGAATTCCGGTTTTGAGTAACACGACACAATTGCCCTAATCCTGACAGGCTAAATAAACATTTGGATAAATAAATTGCTTGAAAGGGACGTAATATTCCAACAAATATCTGAAAATAAAACTGAAGAGAACCGAGTCTCAATGCAAACTCGAGACAGTAAAGAAATATTACAGTATGTCCCTCTCATAGACAGTTTGCTGAGCGTTGTCACGTGTTCTAAACATCGTAGGGAACATTGAAACAGAAGCTTCATTGTCTGCCTCACTCATAGAACGATCCATACAGCATATCGTGCACGCGTCCTCACAATAGGGTTGTGATTACACATAAAAGCAGGATGACGGTCATCAAGTCGTATTTTCCCACGAACTACGTTTTAAATGCGACAATGACATTCAAGCTCACTACAGAAGAGATCTCCATCCACTCGTACTTTTACGAATTTATGGACAGCCCTGCAGGATGCATGGTGTTAATTCCCCCAGCAATACTTCAGGACATTAGTCGAACCAATGTTACGTCGTGTTGCGACACTTCTGCGTGCTCGCGATGGGCCTACACGATATTAGGCAGGTGTGCCAGTTTCTTTGGTTCTTCAGTGTATAAATGTTATAATAATAGTTACTGATCCGTGAAAGTAGTAAGTATAGTCTGCATTTTTGCTGAAATTATGTTATTTCTGTTATAAGTGTGTAACGTTCTGACCTCATTACCTGATTTAAAATCGTAATTAATGTTATTATTTTATTGAATGATCATGAAAGGTAGAACTTGCGTGAATACTTTATATGAGAAATCACAAATGGTTTTATTTCAATTACTGACATGACATATACAACAAATTAGTTAAAATTAATCAGTTGTTCTTCTGTGGCCGCCAGGGTATTTTATATAAAATACACAAAATTAAACAGTAAACAAATTCAACATTTTGACTGTTCACTTCTGAAAGAAATGATTGCTCCGGGCTATTAGAGTTCTTATCTGGAGGGTCGTAGCTGGGCAATGCTATGAACTTGCACTTGTAGCTAGCAGAATGTCCTTCATATGGCGATATATAATTACCGAATTTTAATGTCGGCCACAACTGGATGAAGTTTTGTGCTCTGCTACGGAACAGTGTGGCACAGTTCCTCAGGACATCCTTTGCCTGAGCACATCCGCTCAAACAAAGTGGCTGATGTCCCGTTCTAGGCAGCACAGTTCAATTAACACACAGACAGTGCACATCGACCGATCGTGCTTGCCGGCCGGCACGGTATGAATTCCGTACCACATGAAAAACAGAAAATCCCGCGCGTCACTCTGTAAATCTACCTGGCTAGCACAATACAATACTCCCCTCTCCCAGCGTCGCATCACCCCAGCAAAACTCGCCCGCCAGTTCTAGGAACCTGGCCAGCTGACATTCCTGACCAGCCGCTTAGCACCCCATGCTACCTAAAATATTCTCCATTAAAAATAAATAAACATATAGTTTATTAATGTAACTAACAGTCACAAGACGCGTTCGTTACAAGTGTAAACTATGGTTGATGTATGAAAGAGAATATTTGTGTTGTGAGACACAGGAATGAAATGGAAATCAGTTTATGAGAGTCAATAATGTTACAGATCGTCAAAGCAGATAAATAGTTTGACCTCAAAAGTAATTGTGCTCTCTCATTAGTGCGATATTTATGTGATGTGTGCTATCCTACATGTTGGTAAGTTTTCTATGTTATGGTGGATTCCTGCCTACGTCAACAGCCAGCTTAATCGAAGGGTAGGTGATGAGCACTAAAATTCATTAAATGGCTAATCAATAAAATTTGCCAACATATTGTCAAGACCACATTTTCCACCATATATGACATGACGTCAAAGAACGTAGTCAATCTGCACGTTGAAAGAAGTCCGTCAGTCCTGTTACGTTAAAAATTTTGCTTCTTGAATTTCTGCAGTGGTAACGAGTTCCAGTAAAGGATTTAATAATAAAAAAATAAAAACTAGAAGCTTTGGAATTTTTAAATGATAGCCATATACTAGTACAATAGTTTCTCTGTCTGATACCATGCGAACTGTATTTACTCGTACTTACACACCGCAAGAAGCACACTCTAGTCGCTCTTAATCAAGATCGAGTCTCATCCCACCGCTTCTCTCTGATCTGCTGAGCACCAGCTATCGATGAAAGAAAAGGTGATCTCTTCCTCCAGACGTGCAGATTTGGAGCCGGTGGTTCCGGGGTCTCGCGACAGCTACTGGGGGTCAGGGAGGGAGGGCGGGGGAAGAGGTGCTAATTGATGACTCGGGGCACCCTCGTCTGCGCGGGCCTTTGTTGATGAGCGTTTGATGGGAAATTGAACGGATTTCCCTAACGACTGCCTATTGGCGCCTCCTTCCTTATCTCGTCTCTCTTGTGCTCGCGCTGTGTCTGTCTGCGGAGCTGCGGGCCGGATAAACGCCTTTCTACAAAGGACAATTAGCGAGCCCGCCGGGCCAGCCGATACCGTCCCCAGTGGGCCGGCAGTAATGGAATTAATTTTTTCTTTCTCTCGCCCGACCCGGCAGCATCCCCCAGATGCTGACACCGAAACGCTAGAATTATACCTGAAGGAAAAAAGAATGCTTCACGAGCAGTTCCCTTCCTCGCCAATTGTTTGTCTTTGATGCGCGATATTGAAACTGTACCACAAACATACTTACATCATCAGGTTGACAGAAATTTCCTATTATGATGGGACAACCAATTTCAAAGTTCAGATTGAAATAAACATTCAGCGCAAGGTTGGTAACAGATATGTTTTAGTCAAAAATATTTGCATTTGTTTTGATTATATCATGAAAATCGAATGTCACGATTACTATAGACCAAAGGTAATAAGTATTTCCTCTGAAATTCGAAGATTTTTCAAGTTCTGTTAAAAGGTATTCACACTAACAGAGATACAAACACCATGTAAGACAGCATAAAAAAACCAGAAAATAACTAAATTTGAATTTCTTGCATCTACTGTGCTATCTCAGTTTTATTTTACAGCAAAAAGTGAACCTGGTATGAAAATTCCTCTGACGACCTTATCCAAATCATGTACAGAAAGCAGTTTCACAGACAGCAGCTGAAGAAGTGCTGAAGGGAACTGTCTGTTCAGTAGCTAACGGAATATTCCAAACTAACACATCTCTTCGGTCTTGTTTGAAACTATAAGCAATTTTGCAATTCCATGTCAAAAAAGATGTTTTTGACCTTGTTCTATCTCAGTTTTCTCTTGCTGAATCATAAATGTACTTTCAGTTAACCTACAGACGGCATGTCTCATCAGTGTATCAGAGTTTTTTGGAACCACAGGAGTTTAGAAATCCCGGTATGAGGACCATTCATATTTCCAGAAATACTTACGAAGTTTCTATCAATAATTGTTAAATAGCTTTCTGTCAGCTGTGTGAATTGGATGACGAAATACTAGCGGGCTAAGGGGATAAAAAACGAGTGCCACAGCTTTGTATAGCGGATTTTCCTTTCTCTTACTGCCAGAGCTGAGAATACCTCGTGTCTACGATTGTCTCAAACGTTACTTAAATTCATACACGTAGCTCGATGTCTAAGCCTACAGGAGTATCTTCCGATATCAATGATCTTACTTGGTGCTCTCATTGTGCTGAAATGTTCCCAGAAAAATATTACTAAATTTATAATTACTATAAAATATTTTATGTGTAGGAAATATTGCCCTCTCAGAAACGTGCAGGGTAGCATGGCCGCTGCAGTCTTCAGACACCCATGCCGCCTTTATATCAACTTCTACGGCTATAGCTATCCACTGATTCTGTGTGGTATCTTTTCATTGTCTTACGCAAAATCTCAGTGTGGCTAGCCTTCCTATCACCCGTCCGACTGCAGTCGCTTGCTGTCCTAACGTGAGTACTGTATGATCACGGCGCATAGCAATGTTCACCAGAATCTGAATTTCTATGTTGCATACTTCTGCCGTTTCTAAAGTTATTTGATCGCAGACAAGTTTCTACTGATTCCTTCGTGACAATGTCACTGAAACTGCTTACTGTAACACCTCGGTCTTGCACGCACTTAAATTCTCTTGCAACACTTGCTGCAGCTGTTAGATAAAGTGTTAAGTGCTACTAAAGTTTACAATTTAAATTTATATGCATGCTAAGTTTGATGTAGTTCAGCTGTGACCGCATTATCCGGGAAAACTGCTATTTTTCTGATGAAATTAAATAAAATATCATAGATAATAAATCGCGAACATGTCTTATATGTATGAAGCTCAAAAAACAGCGTAGAAAATCATCAGGTTCTTTATAAAGTTTTTACAGTCTTGTTTTCTCAACACTGAACGCATAAAAAAGCAAGATGATGATGACTCAAATATTAAAAATTACCACACTTAATGAGTAGAGAATACTTCGACAAAAACATTATAAGCGTTTAACCCTATGCAATGCTATGCTATGAGGTCTCCTACAGAATTAAGTCTGAACGGTGACCACGTAAGAGGACGCGCGCACTACAGCTGAGTAATATTAAGCGCTGTGTTTCGCAGTATTTAATAACGTAGAGGAATATTTTGAATCAACCGGTTTATGTTTACTGATACCGTAAGTGGGCCCTTTGCCAGCCTACCGTCATTGGAATATACTTCCTGGGATGCTTACTATAGTTAAATGGGCACTGATTCAGGAGCTGAAATATCCTGTCTATCTGATATGCTGGGATGCCATGAGGCATGATTCTTGGTTCTCAACGACTGCAGCTAGAAAAAATAAAAACAGATCGCCCACATGTTTGAATCATATATGAAATCAAACATCCAGTTGTTTCAAATATTACGAGTTAAAACTAAATAAGAACATAACTATTCCGCTGTTTTCTTTAGCGATAATTGACTTTCTTTAAATGTTATAATTATTGACTAGGATTACGGTGAATCAGATGAGACATCAGTACGGAAAAGTTGTGGCCCATCGAGAGGCCTCGCAATTCTCTACAAATGTAAGTGATAGGGTTTTCTCATACACATATAATGATGATACTAAAAGAGAAATATCTATCCATACAGACACAAGAAGTGAAACTTTTTTGGCTGAGGCAGACAGAAATTTGCTAGCGTTAACAGTTACGCGTTACACGTTACGAATTACGCGTTACGTGATTATTGCGCATGCGCCGCCACGTTCTGCACATGTGTAGAACGTTGATAATCACGTGATGACGTCAGACAGGACATTTATATCCAGAGGAGTCACCGCTATTAAACAGTGAGACAAGAACCAGTGTTCTTAATTGTTTTTTGTTTATTAGTTGCTTTTTTATTATTTATATTGGTCCAATGTTGATGTTTAACCATATCCTCTGACCACTATTGCAATGAAAGTTTCATTTTGCAGACGAAAAGTTGGTATTCGTCGTTAAAATAGAGGGAATGTGTTATTTTTAACAGAGTGAATCAGATTCCGTCTTTTGGCTCGTAAGATGCTTTAATACCCAGACTGTCTTTTTGAAAACTGTTGGTACAAAGTCCTCCGTTAGTGTAATATTGCACCATTATAATACAGCTAAATAAACTTTAGATGTAATAGACAAAATATTCGTAACGATTTTGGATATGAATTTTATTCGATCGAACTAATGCACTGAGAGTGGCTAACAGCAATTACACGCGGAGGCAGGATCACTGAGTTGCAGTTTCACCATTCAGTTTCAAGGTTGTGGGAATGTGAGCGACTACTCCACCAGCAAACACACCTTAAACTCTCGTAGCCATTTTGGGTTCCCTCAGTTGGCTTCCGTATGAGACATACCATGTAAGCAGGCGTGGTTGTGGGTGAGTGCGTCTACTACCTCATGGCAGTTAGACAACGTCTCCTGATAATTTAGTAAGCTTAATCTGTTACAACTTAGTCTTTGCATTAACTCATAGCGTTTAACTTATCATTCAAGTTTCACGTTTTCCGTACTTCCTAACATAATCCGTTGATTTAAATTCTGTTACCTCCTCAGTCCTTCTGTTTGTTATTCATGTCGAGGTGGGTGAGCATCAACGTTCTGGCCTTGCATTCCGGAGAACGCGAGTTCGAATATCCGCCCGGCCATCCAGGTTTGGGTTTTCCATGGTTTCCCCAAATCACTCCAGACTAATGCCGAGACAGTTCCTTCAAAATACCATGGCCGAACTCCTTTTCGTTCTTTACTTCCAGCCCTTTAATGACATTGACGTCGACGAGGCGTGAAGTCATAAGCACAAAAAAAAAAAAAGTTTTAGATTTCAAGTCACATTTTATTCATCTTGTCACATCCTAAGCACGAAGATGCATTTAGGTTCAATTAATTATCAGTTAAATTATGTTGGTAAACCTGTGAGCCGTTCTTAGCAAGTATTTTCTCCCACCGTAACGTAATTATCTATACGGACAATTGTATGTTTATGTGTTTCCTTTAAATAAATGCTTTTTTAATGTTTGGTGATGTTGGCAAGTTAATCAACCCAAGTGTATGTCAGCGATCTATGGTAAGCGACTATGTAATATGTTAAAATTAATTTAGAGCCCCGGTGTCACTGCTATACCGAAGACCGCCCTGGTGTCGAATTTCATAACTATTTAACGTCTTACGGAAGCCCACAATTGACAAATACTCGTAACACATAGACTTGGAAGCGTAAACACTAACCCACAGACCAAAAGTCACTGACGAAATACGTCACGTGGGAAAGTTACAAATCCCGCGCCTGTTACACAGGAATTTAAAAATAAATAGTATACACAGTCAGTTGGTTAAATTTGTAACGTTCGTGATTGAAATTTGTGATGATTTAATTACAGTCTGGTTTGGCCATTCAGATTTCGATTTTACATAGACTCTCGAAATTACTCCAGGTGAATAGGGGGAATGTTTCCTTGAAAAGGTGTGATAATATAACACCCTGCCGGCTACTAATCGTTATCAGTTTCCTTAATTAGTTGTATACTTCTATAAATAATTGTATCGTTGTATGTAAATTGTTTTGTTGTATCGAAGGGTTCCACAGTCTGTAGTGTGTGCAGTCTTCGGGAGATAGAATAAGTTAGAATCGATAAGTAGTGTCAAAATCTTTGGCACTCGCGATTTTAAGCACCAGGGATTCGTGCGTAAGGACTGCAATCCCGCAGTATTTTCAACCACGCGTGATTTTTGCGGGATTTGCAACAATCCCGCGGGATTCTCCCGACAATTTATGAACGCATATATTTAAAACATAATTATTTAAAGTATTAATAAATTAAATCATAATCATCTTTCAATTAAGTTTAAAAATCAATTTTTGTATTAAATGATAAGAATTAACAATTAAAAATATTTTAATTGGCAAAATGATATTAAAAACTTTTAGCATGTCTTAAGTATATTATGAGGTTTTACACTTTTGTTTTTAAATCTAAACCAATTTTTAAATAAATAATCAAAAATTGATAATATTGAGTCTTAGATTATATTATGTGCCTTAAAGTACCTCGTCTCAGATTGAAAACATGGTATGCATAATGGCCAAGTCACCAGAGTTTAAATGTTCTATAACACCGAGGGAAAGCATTATATTTCACAAAGTGAAGTGAATATACTTTGTGTAGACTTCGCTCAGAAGATGATATAACTTTTTGTCATTGACAAGCACGAGACTTGGTCTATTTTTACAAGAATTGTTTTTGTGGGATTCATTATTATGTCTCCCCATTCCTTGAAACTACTCACCAAGACGTAAACTGTCAAGTATTTCGGTTTTACTCTAAGTGGCGTAACGACGTTTTTTTAGAGAGGAAATTATTATTTTTTATGTAAGAAAGGAGAGTTTCTCGGCGTATGATTGAAGTCCTCACGGGTGTATCACCGGATTGCGTTGTAAAAACACTAAATTTCACACATGAGGAAGACGGCGGAGGCATTCGTCAAAGTATCGTGTTTTTACAACACGATTCCGCAATACAGCTGTGAAGATTTCATTGTATCTTTTGTTTTTTGTTTTTAGTCGAAATCATAACAAGGAGTAGAAAGAACACATGATATTAACTGAAAAGTAACGTATTGTGGCGATTGACCAAATTATCCCAAGAGGGAATAATCGAAAGCCAGAGTGGCACATGTAAGCAGGCGGCTTTCATCAAAGAACACGTGTTTCAAACACAATGAGGCGGTGTCCTAAACTAAGTCAAAGGATAAACAATTGCCTTTTGATAGAAGCTAAATAAAAAGGTATGCGATCGTGAAAATTACAATAACATTAGTTTCATATCAACAAATAATAAAATTTTCAGCCGCATGTACAGGAAGTTGTCACAATTACTTTATCTGCAACTATAGAAAATGGGAATAATGAAACCGAGAGTAAAAAGCTTTAACTATGTAGTTCATATAACGTGTGCGACCCATAAAAAGTACTTATTATATAGATAGAAAAAACCACTAAATACGCAGCATAACTCAAATTATAGAAATGTGTATTTATAACAAACGTAAGATTTAATGAATATATAAAAGTGGATCTTTTTACTTATGAATGACGAAGGCTGAAAAAAAAAGTTTATTCACATGGGTCAAATACCAACTGCAAGGGTGCAGGCAAACAGTGCAATACATCCGATAGAGACCGAGCGGGACAGCGAGGCACGCAAACTGACACACGTTTTCGTCCTATTTTGCGGATTGCGGATCCGCTTAATTTTGCTCATGATCCGCCAGACTGTTTAATGTTACGGGATCCCGCCAGCTACACTATTTGCTCTCATACTTCATGTTTATTCACAGCAATTCACGTATTTATACATTCGTGTTGCAAGCTAAGAAACAAAGAAAAATATTTCCTTTCATTTGCGTATATATCATCCGTCACAAATCTCTTCCACCAGATACTTCATCTACTATATACCATATACTACACTGTTCCAAAAAAAGTCAACACTTTTTAATCCTTCTTATTGTTCTTGACTAACTACATAATTTATTGTCTTTCAAACATAGCGATGCACCACTCGGTGCCTCTATCAATTTTTTTTTCTCTCCCGCCAACAGACAATACCATCGAGGCACACCTCACATGCTTTCACCCGGCATTATCTCTTTTCGCGGACTGGCCTCCCAAAGATACTCTCACTTACAGTTTACTATTCAAAGATACTCAAATGCTCACACTTTCTTCGATATACTCAACACAACAATTTACAATACTCCTTGACAAAAACTAATTAAACAGCTAAATTGCTAAACATAAAGTACACAACCCAAAAGAAAACAATGAAAAAAAATATGAACCAATAAATTTTAAGTGTGATGGAAACCCTGTTTCCTTACATAGTGCATGTAGTTGCAGAATAAGCACAGTGTTTTTTTGCAACAGTGATTGATCATAGCAATAGCTCCAATTAATTTTGGCTAATTAAATTACTTAACAGCGTTCTAACTTTAAAATTAGATGAACAACAACTTAAAAGTGTGCGAGATGAGATGGGCCTTTTCATCCATAACACGCTGCAATTACCGGTATAGAGGAAATGCAGTCTGATTCTTCGTGGACTGAAATGGTCGTTGAAGTCAGCTAATTAATCACTCTATTAAGAGAAACTCAAAAGGCCATGACAAATCTCCTCCCAATTTTACTCCCGGCTCTTATGACCTCGATGTTGATAACCGTAAATCCCTACTAAAAATAAATGAGGACCAACAGAGAAGATTGGTTTGGCGTTACAGCACTGACTTTACCGTCGAATTGTCTACGTGTTGCAATGTTGCTTGTTTTTTTTTTTTTTTTTATTGTATTTACGTCTCTCAACATCGAGGTCTTTAGAGACGGGAAAGGATGTGGGGCAAGGATGGGGGCAAGGAATGGGAAGGAATTCGGCCATGGCCTTTTGAAGGAAGCATCCCGGCATTTGCCTGGAGTGGTTGCTTGTTGTTGTAGCTTATAAAGTGATTGCAATCTAAATAAACTATTGATTCTTGGTATCGGAGTATATATTTTTTATGCTTATTTTGCTCTAGACTTCTACCAAAGGTGGTCGCCAGTTTAATTCTTACAGATTTTATGTAGCAATTAAGTTTATATCTCTTGAAATTTAGTTCATTTTAATTATCTTCTCACAACTGTTCCTATGATACAAACAACAAATTCCTTCGACAACATTCCGATCCGAAAGAAGTCCACTTTTCCACGTAGGATCGGTCAGTTAATTTTCATCTCAGCAGTCATTACTCCAAACATCTAGATCCCACTATTCAATTAAATTTCACTCTCTACGTTTTTTCTTCTCTCAACTTAAGATTCAATGTGACATTACTTCTATGAAAGTTGCCTTTCTTCTTTAATTTCTTTCATGTCGTTGCTTACTTCTAACAACACTAACTCTCCTCCAAAGATACTATATTTCAGAAAATTTGAATCTAGGCGAATAATCGCTATCTCATCTGCTACTCTTTCCATGTTAATTCTATGTACATTTATTAGCTTAATAAGTTTCCTTCCGCATTAAGAATTAATATAGTCTTATTGGTTGACTAGCCGAGTGAGCAAGGTGTTTTCACAGAAGATGGCGACAGAGTTTCCGATCGCCGAAATATCGTGTGAAAACAACTTGCTCACTCTTCTAATCTTATTACATCAATCAATTATACTTACACCCACCATTCACTATTATTTACACCCTTAATTTTTGGGCCATGATTTATAAAATTATATTTCCTTTTAAATGTGCAGAGATATTTGATTAATCTCTCGCTAATTCTATTTGGTCTTGCTCGGATAAATTATTTTGCTCTAAACGTAATTGATAGTTGCTGTAAACGATACATATTTGTTGGTATGTTATGATTAAAAACGTGATCCGCTTATCTGGAATGTGTCCGCCGTTGTAGTCGACACTTCCGGCGTCGAGGGAGATTGCGTGAGACGTAATTAACACGGGGTCGTTCTGACCAGAGATTTATCGAGCCGCGGCGCTCGGGTACGCCGTCGCCGGCGGCACTCGCTGACTTATCGTCGCCACAAATTACTCAATTGGACGACGTACGAGCGTGTCGTTGCGAAGGCAGCCGTTCATCATAGTTAAGATTACTCAGATCTCACGCCTGTGCTGTAGTAACGACCGTCTAGTGTTACTAATGGCACGTGCGAAATCCTCAACGAAGATGAGTTACTGTCATTGCTACCTGGAAAAAGTTGAAATATTCAGGGAAAAGAATGAAGACCAATACCAAAATTATTGAGGTTGGCTACTGTGTATTTTACAAATTTCTGCCAGTGTGGTTCAGTGTGATTAGGTGCCTCACTCACTCTGGACCGAGGAGGTTACAACGGCACAGGGACGAGCCCTAGCAGTCGCGCAATGGCCTTCCAGACTACGGTTTTTAGGCAGTTTTCCGCAGCCATCAAGGAATATGGCGACACAGGCCCTAATCTCCATCTCATAAATTACACATTTCACAAACAAAAAATACACTTTTAACACGCTGAATATATTTACACGTTGCACTCACACAAGAAGCTTACAGTCAATATTTCAATGGATATAATGCCAAGTGTTTAGTCAGAAATAAGTATAAGTGTAAAACAGTTTTCTACTTGTGAAAAGAAGATCTGTTCCAAACCGCCTTGTAAATATCATCACCCTAGCTGTAAGTACAATGTAAACATGTATATAATAATTTGAAATGTTTTTGTCAAATGTAATGAAACACATGTAAAATAAATTCACAGCCACTGACGATGCCCCACACCATAAGGGCGAAACGCGTACGGGAATAAAGTAACATTAAGATCAACAGTTGTTTCCAGACGGAATTTTGATTTATAATCTATTAACCAACAACTGCGGAAGATGGCCTACAACCAGATTTGCAAAGTAAATATTGTTTATCATTTGATTTTGCTATATTTAAAGCAGTAGTTTGGCCATGCTCTTTAAATCGCATTACGTTGAACGCTACAAGGTACAGTCGCAGGCAAAGAACTTTACGGAAAGAATGGAAAACTGAGATTGGATGAGGTTTGAATCCACGTCCTCCCGAAAGCCAGGCATCGGTCTTGGTAGGCAAGGATTAATGCTTGACGCAAAGGTTTAGAGAAGTATCAGTGTTAGTTAGAAACAAAGGGAGATAGGAATGGTTTCCTACTTGCACTCTTTGAACTTTAAAATTTGAAACTGCTACATTATTTTGGAGATGGATCTATTGTTATTATTATTATTATCGTATGTCCCCATAACGGAAAACGATAAGCAATCCTGACTGGATGCGTTCAGTTCCTCTTAGGGATGTTCTTCTTCATTCTTTTTCATTCTTTCACTGACGGTTAGCTTTTCTTCAGCAGTCCAGACGCGTTTAAATTATTCCTGTTTTTTCTCTGAAATACCTTCCCACGAGTTCACTTTCTTATTAAAAATCTCTCGGTCTGTGACGTCTCTCTTAGCAATGCCTGCAGGCTTCAGGTCTTTCTCCACCTCCTTCAGCCATGTGGTTGTTGTTTTTACTGTTTCTGTGTATTCTAAAATTTGTCTTGAGATTCTTTCCTTCAAAAGTCTACTCAGATGTCCATAAAATTTCAGCCTTCTTTTCTTCATGTCTCATTCTATGTTTGATATTTCCTCTGTGGTTTGAAGACTACACTGTCCAACTTCGTTCACTCTGAGTCCCAGGATTTTTCCGATAATTTTTCTTTCTTGATTTGTTCTGTTGCTTTTTTGTGTTCATTGCTAATGTGTCACTAGCGTATGTAACTGCTGTCATAATTACTATGTTATAATGTCTTATCTTGGTATTGTCTGATATACATTTTTTGTTGTAAATATTTTGTACTAAACCCATTGCTTTCTTCATCTTCTGTACTCTTGCTTCCTGTGCTTTCTCTTCTAGTGCTGTTGGTTCTGTGATTTCGCCTAGATTTATAAACTGTTTTACCTTGTTGATTTCACCATATTTTTTTCATTAGTTTTTGCGTTTCTATTTTGTTCTCTATGAATTCTGTTTTTTTTTTTAATGAAATTTGCTATCTTGTTTTTTCTGCGCATTCCTTGAGGATTTCTATTTACCTGTTGGCCACATCTTCTTTGTCTGTGATGATTGCTTGGTCGTCAGAAAATGCCAGATATTGTATGTGTAGTCCTTTTCTTCCGATTTTTATTGGTGCCCACAAGTTTTCTGCTTTCAGCTGTTTCTGTCATTACTTTATTTATTACAATGCTGAAGAGTAGTGGTGACAATTCATCTCCCTGTCTTACTGCTCTTCTAATATCGAATGGTTGAGATATTTCACCCATGAATTTTATTTTAGATGTGATTTCGGTTAGTGTCTCTTCCATCAATCTTCTGGTTTTGTCGTCTGAATTCCTTTCTTTTATTATATATGTTATTATTACTATCAAAATTGTTGCCACGGCGACCAAGCTTACCTTTTACATATGTTATTGTGATAACAACAGTAAGGTATTATTTTATCGAACCATTGAAATATGTAGAAATAATTGATTTACAGTTCATGACTTAGTTCATATTTGCGTACTTTCCTAAATGCTCTTTATACTTACGCCTAAACTTTGTGTGAATTTGTCATACGCAATTCTATAATTCTGCAGTGTTAGAATGTGTGTGACGTAAGCCATTAAACCTCTCTCATTGGTTATATAAATATTTATGAAAAGTACGTCTTGAAACTACGTTTACCAGCGAAGTGTCCACTGTTCATTTACAAAGAAAATAGACGATGACTATTAAAAATTATAGTCGATTTAGTAATTTGAATCATTCTAATGAATCAAATGTAGTAATTATTTTAACAGTAGAGCTCCGAACTAAGGGTCTAAGAGTCTGCGAGTCTCTTGCGCGCAGGGAACTCTCTTCTAGTCTTGGGTAAAGTGCTGGGTATTGAAGCTCTACATTATCATGAATTTAGTGTACCTCCTACCACTTACGCTGTCATATTAGGTAGCCGGGTCTAGACAGAAGCATAACTGAAAAACCGAAGAGTCACGCGAATTCTGTCTCCGAATGTATGTATCCAATATACGGCACCTCAATCCTTTCAGCCACACTTCCAGGTTCTATTATTTCATTTGAATTAAGTTACACACTAATAGAGAATAAAAACAAATACGATTGATTTAGATTAGTGATTATTTCATCTTATCTCTGCCATAATGTCTTTCGATGGATTCCCTTCCCCTGAAGTTGCATGGCGCTTAAGAATTTTCAGCTTAAGATAAAGTCCTAGTGCATAATCTAGACTGAAGCCTGCAGGATAATGAAGACTCAAGCCCTGAATGAAATAGCGTAGAAATAAATTTAATATTGTTCTTTAAAAACGATATTAAAGTGGCTGAGTTTTTTCAGGTAAATCCATAAAACCATGATAACTATGTGAGCAAGAAACATAGTATATCTATACTATTATAAATCTGTAAGCAAGCTGCGTTTGTAGTGAGGCTTGATCTCTAATAACGCAAAAACTACCGCATCAATTTGCATGGTGTTTCCAAATTTTTAAAGCTAATGTTGCTGATCAACATCTGCAGAAGTAGCTAACGACTAATATGTTCAGTCTGCCAGTAAAGGCCCCTGCCAGGCAGACCTCACACACAACGCGCCTGCACGCCGGGACACATATACGACTCCAAACAGGCGCAGAGGCATCAAAACAAACCAGGAATATAAATATAATCATCTAGAGGCTAAGTGGGACCTTTTCTTACAGAGGTCGCCGTACTACCACACAACTGTATTCCTGCGCCAGGCCGCCTATATAAGCGTAGCCGGCAGCTCCACCGACAGTTCCGGCCTAACCGCGGAACCAGCGTCAACTACAGAAGACCACCGGAAGTTCGCGAGAAGTAGAAGCCGTCTCTCTACCCCGGATCAGGACCAGGCTAAATTTCTCGACGGTCATCCGATAACTGTAACCACATTTGTTTATTGTTAACCAGTTGGTTTTGTGTACATTAGTAATAAACCTCAAGAAACCATTAAGTGTAGTTCACTTCAAATATGTACCATGGGAAGAAGAAAGTCAGTAAAAAACTTCAGAAATGTGAAACTGTAGACCACAGATAATTATACACATTCAGACGGTCACTCCTTTCATAAAGAGACCTGACAAAATTTAGGATTTCCTTTTTTTTTTTTTTTTTTTTTTTTTTTTACTTCTGCGATTCATTTTTCTGGACCGCAGTACTTCAAAATAAAAAGAATACGTGAATCAAGTATAATCAGCATTTACTTGAATCGTAACAGGTCTGTTGAGTTACGAAAAAGTTGTTTTACAAATATTGAAGACGTATTGTCTCTGGTAGACTGTTATACAGTTTGTCTCTGGAACAAAATTGCTACGTGAATTCTGTACAATACAGCCACAATAAGCCAATACTTAATACGAAATTCAGTTTTTTCTCGAAGAGCGATGTCTGAAAAACAGCTATTATAAATATCAGCAAGTAATAAAACATACTTCTTTCATAATGACTTGTGCGGAATTGCACATATTTGGAAGTACTTTATTCGATTAATATATCTAGTGGCTATAACGTGCAAATATAATTAGGCATCAGAAAATTCAGGTACATGCGACTCAAATAATTACATAGAAAATACGGATATATTGAAAGAAACTCAAATAAAAAAATTTTCAGATCCTAATGCTACACCGCGTAAATTATAAAGCTAAAAGCATCGTCCCTTTGGCCTATAACAAAGCATATCCGCTGTCATCACTGTCCAGGTTGCATTTCAATCGATTTACAACTTGCGATAATTTTGCCACTCAGAAATAATTGCTTGAGTTACATGCACATTAGTACATATACTGTACCGTGATCCATTTTGACATTTTTGAATTAATTATATCTGACTGAAATAATGACAATAATGATACGACGATTTGAAACCAAGATTAACTCCAATTCACGTAAATTTCTATTTTAAAGCAGGAATAATTGATGGTGTGTCAACATAAAATAAAAACCAATATCGAAACAGCAAAAAATGAATAAATCAGAAAAATTGAGATGCTGTGATTATTGGTAACGAATTTTTATTTCAAATATAACTAGGCATCCTAAAATTCTATTCTACACCGCGTAAATTTTAAAACTAAACCCGTTATGCCTGATGCTAAACAAAACGAGTCAATTGTCATCTGGTCCAGGCGGTTGTTTCGCCAGGTACTTACATGCGACTGAAATAATTACATAGAAAATACGGCTATATTGAAAGAAACTTAAATTAAAAATGTTTCATATCCTAATGCTACACCGCGTAGATTATAAAGCTGCAGGCATCGTCTCTTAGGCCTATAACAAAGCATCATATCAGCTGTCAGGTTGCATTTCAAGCGATTCACAACTTGCGATAATGTTGCCACTCAGAAATAATTGTTTCAGTTACATGCACGTTACTACATAAACTGTACCATGATCACATCTCGACATTTTTTGGATTAATTATATCTGACTGAAATAATGACAGTAATGATACGACGATTTGAAATCAAGAGTAGCTCCAATTCACGTAAATTTCTATTTTAAAGTAGGAATAATTGATGGTGTATCAACATAAAATAAAACCAATATCCAAACAACAAAAAATAAAAAACAACAAAAAATAAATAATTCAGAAAAATTGAGATGCTGTGATTATTGGTAACGAATTTTTATGTTTCAGCACACTTCCAAGAGGACTAAGTCGTAGATTACTGCTATATTTACATAAATTTATGGCACCGCGGTTATGTTGCAATCCTCGGTATCCACATTTAAAAATAAACTTTTTTTAGTTAAGTATCATGGAAAGAATATTTTTCATTAAATCCACAGATACATCCTTAACAAAGCTTATACTTAGCTATATAATCCCAGGCAAAGTTTACACATAAAATCGCCAAAAAAAAAATACACATAATGATTATAATAACAGCTTTCTTAACGTTACAACTGTTATATATCCATTTAAATTTTCGGTACCACGGTTAACGTGGAATCCTCCATATCAGCATTTAAAAATATTATGTTATAGCTGAGTTAAATATTGCTTTCAGAAATAATATTCGGCTAAATGAGAGTGAAATAGACCGACCACATCGTCTGCAACGTCAAAGAGAACTAGATGAAATAGGTAGAGCAAATGAAAGTAACCTGCACCGAGAAAAGCGATTGACCTATAACCGGGTTCTATACGCTAAATCCATAGCTTCTGAAAGCGCACAGAAGAAAGAACGTCGTTTGAACCGTGAAAGCCTTTCTAAACAATAAATGTTTATACTTCGCACAATAATTACAACCACGTATTACTACTGTTAATTTTTCAGGAACCTTTTCTACTATTGAATCAATTGCATCATGTTAAAATATGAATAAAACAACTCTCTGACATCAGTATGAAAACCGAACCTAACGTATCAACCGAAACAAAACGAAACTATTCAGAATACATTAACAGTTCATGCCTTTCCACGTTAATGTCTGATAAGAGAATAAAATCGGTAAATAATTTCTACACCTGCCAAGGCACGCGCGCGTGAGCAGGGGGCAAATGCTAGTGTTCAATAAAAGAAACGTATAAAGCAAGCTAGTATCGTCTGGTTATAAACTTTCCTATTTTCGTATCCTTATGTTGGCACATTTTACAGGTCCATTTCAATTTACAGTGAAAGCCGAACTACTGTACTATCACATTTTGAGTATTTGGCGTATGTTCTGTAACAAGTTTTTTTTCTGTTTTGATGAGAGAGTAACGAAAAGAAATAGTGAAATCCGGCACCACGAATTCAGGTCAACCATTCGAAAAAACAACATCGTACCTCATAACTTAACGTCCCCGTTCGACTATCGTATCGCGATAAACAGTGCTATACGTGATTAGTCTACACCCACTGCAAACACGATTGGGGTTCTACCATGGAGTTTGATATACAGTCTAGTGATTAGAAAATAAGCACGAAGAGACCTGTTATCGATTACGAAAGTTACTTGTTCCTGCAGTTCTCGTAGCTGTGTATAGTTCGAGACACTTCAGCCTCGTTGACTAATAAGGCCGTTTGCTATTCCTGATCGGTGAATATTTTTGTGCATCTAATTACGTACTTTTAATTTGTTTTTTACCATCAAGCACAGCTGTTTTTGATATGCCTTAGGATATTAAATTGAGAAAAGCGTCTTTTACGTGAATTATTGTACAATTTGGGCCTAACCAAAAATTATCAGTAAAAACAAATTCAAAAATTGTGACAATATGGTGTTGGTAAAACGCACAACGAGTGATAAAATTAAATTTCGTCGTTCAAAAAGAAATGGTTTAACAACCATTCAAATGTTTCTACAGAAAACTGTCAGACTCTTACAAAAAATTAAATAACTATAATGACATTTGTATCAATAAGATTACAAATCTAAGATTAAGAGTCATTTAATGTAGCTGTGTAATTTTGTTTAGAGACTAGAGAAAAACGTTTTACTTACTGGCAGACACGGTGGGAATAAGTTCATGATGAAACGCACAATTAAGGAATATTTAGTCAGGAGAATTAATGAAGGGCGGTGGGTGGCTAAAGGTAGTAAGTAGTTAGAAACATCTGAGAAGAATGTTGGAGAAATTTAGAAGGGATACTTTACGTGTAGGTGGAAAGCAAAACAAACAAAACCTACTTTCTTACAAGTGTTACCAAAGGGAAATGAGAGAGAGATTTATCAGACGTATTATGACTCCATTTTCAAGTAGGCTGCCAAAACCTTTTGTAGTGATATAGCGATATACGGTACTGCAATCTTATAGGAGCAGGAAATGAAAGCACATCAGGGAGACAATTCCACACAGGATAAGGAATGAGGATATTACGTCGTTTACTTAAAAGAAGAACCATCGGTAGATATATACGGAAGACCGGACAAAGTGAGTATCATGTACTGATTATCAAGCAATATTTCTGAAATTTAGATACAATTGAATCAACCAAAAGTAAGAAGAAATTCAATTTCTCTAGGCATTTGATAGATTGTTCGTGGTTTAATTAATACGATAGTTAAGTAGTCCACGAGACGTTTAAGTTTAAACTTTTTATTTTTCTTAAACACGTCGTCAAAGATACTGGTTACATGCATTCATACAATCCAGAGATAGCATTCAACACTTCTTCCACAGACAATACAGTTCCCGGCTGTCGCAAACTGAGTTGGTGAAAACTTTGCCGAAAAAACAACTAAACTGTTTCTCTGACTTGGATGATCGCTTTATATAAACTCTCCCGAAATTTCTAGAACACTTCAAAAGATTCCGACCGAGATTTCTCGAACATTAACAATATTTAAACAACTGAAACATATTAAAAACAATAAGAATTAATTAATAATTAATAAATTGGTGAGAAATGGAAATTAAAGATGCTTAAACACAAAATTATTCACAGAAATCATTTTAAACTGTAGCAAATTGTCCTTTAGACATCGTAACTTGCATTAAAACTTGGAATTACGAACATTTAAACAATTCTCTTGCACAATTCTGTTCTTAGACATATTAAATGGCCTTTAAATAATTTCTTTTCACAAAAAAAGTCTATATACACTGATTTACAGGAAATTGCAAAACAAACATACCAGATCATATTCAACAAAGTGCTTCATAAAATACAATTACATTTAATTTTAGATTTGAGGGCTGTTACACATTGTATCTATCATTTTTTGTTATTGGTATTACAGGTCTGAACAAAACCACAGTGGGGAATTTGCTGTAATGGATACTTGTTACTTCTTTTTCCCTAATATGAAAGTGAATTTTTAAACGGGTTATAGTGAATTGTGTCGTTGTTTACTTAACTGACAACGGAATATATCCTAAAAACAGCAGACTAGTAGTTACGATGATTAAAAAATGGTGTAACTGAATCACACATACGTTTTGTGTTGCTTTATCATTATGTGTTTCTTTATAGGTTGCGATTACCAAACCTTTTGACCTGCTTCGTGCTTGATATTTTGTGCTTTTCTTCAGTATGAGAGGGCTTCATACTTTATGTTTACCCCCAATGTTTGCATAGTACAAAGGTCACTTACAACGGAAGATTTCTGTCGTGTCACTGATACTTCCTTAAAGTTTTGTCTCAAGCATTAATTCTAGCCTACCAAGCCCGATTGGTTAGAGTTAACGAACTCTCTTGCCTGGCATTCGGGAGGACGTGGATTCAAACCTCATCCAGTTTTCCCCATTTCCGTTTTCCATGGTTTCCGTAAATCTCTCCAGGATGAGGGAAATCGCATGGAGGAAATGTGTGATAATTACTTCGTTCTGTGGGACTTGGGAATTTTCATCCGTGTTATCAAACCATGACTGCAGAAAAGTTAAAAAATTCCTTCACTACGGTCCCAACCAAGACACTTAAGCTGGTCCTAGCTGTGTTGGGGATAGAACTAATCGCATTGTAAGGGTAAGCGATTCGAGTCGGTTGTTCGAAATGGGTGTTTTTAAGTGTGTGTAGTATTCGTCTTGTATTGGCTTCACTATTATTTATCACATTATATCAGCAAGCTTAACACAATAGTAAGAAATGTATAAACTAGAGCAGGCTAAGCGGGCGCAGACACCAAAGGTCAAAATATACTTAAATCAGCAGATGGAGGCAGATCGGTCAATTTTCAATAACGCGTACTATTAGTTTTTAAGTAAAATCACTATCATTACAGATTATTAATCAATTCATTTTGTAATCAAATATTACCAGTAGAACATTTATATGATGCTATAAGAGCATTCTGAAGCGAAAACTACGAGGAGTAATTTTCAGAAAGTTTTGATGACTATTTATTACATATTAGAGCAATGTTATATTTCAACACTTTCCTCTATGACCACGTAACGCTAATAATATTTTATATGAATTTGTTCCTGTTAATTTCGGCAAATGGCAATTCTTAGGTGGTCGTCATATTTTGAGAAAGGAGGATGTATATTCACACACCTTATTAGAGGTAACTCTACTGTACAACTATTCTTCACTCCTCAAAACCACTGGAAAATTAACACTTCCTCGAAGTATTTGTCAGATAAGTTACTTTCTCCTTGCCTCTGATCTGCAATTTCCTTCAGTCAGCTGTAGAATTTCTTCCTCGGTAATAACCACACACCGTCTTGAAGAGATCACGTCCTACACACGGAGATGAAATTAAACACCTCTGCCTATATATTGAAAAATTTCACTACAGTCCACCTAATTTCCTATGCTTTTAGTGCTCAGCTATGTTACTAGCTACCACAAAAAAAAATATTTTTCACCAGGTTTGGTGGTTCTGTGAGATCTTTTGGAAGACGTCCAATCGCCTTTTGGCTCAAAAACATTATTTAAAATTTTTAATGGCGTATTCCCTTCTAAGCTAAACCATTCTATTTGATCATCCTGTGTACTAATGTACTTCCAAATTCATTTTGTTCGTACAAGTGAAAAACGACGCATAACATACGCAACACTCGCACCGGTATCGAGAGTCCCATATCGCTCAAGTCTCATGGATTCAAATCTTTGGCCATCCATCCAGATTTCGGTATTGTATGGATAGTCAAAATCACACCGTGAGCAATGGGATGGTTCCGTAAAAAGGCCATGGTTGAATTCCTTCCCGATCCTTGCCCCAGTTCTTTTTCTGCGCTAATGATTTCAACGTCGAGTAGCTCTAAGGAAAAAAAATAACACCGAACTGGCGACTCCCCGCAAGTGGAACTGGCACTCTAGTCCATTCGCTGCCGAGGCCGGTAGTGGTTTAAAGTAAATCCAAAAAGGGAAAGGTCCAAAACATATCACAGAAATTTAATTAATTTTATTTAAGTAATTTCTTGTGACGATATCGAGGTGGCAAGTGTTTTTGTTTTAATCTAGATTGATAAACTCAAGATTTTTAATTTATTTATTCTTTTACTTCTGGCTTTACAACCCGTCGAGGTCATTAGAGGCAGGAAAGGACTGGTGGCAAGGAAGTGGAGGAATTCGCCATTAGCCTTTTGATGGAACCTTTGCGGTATTCGTCTGGAGTGATTTGAGGAAACCATAAAAACCGTATATACGAATGGCCGGACGGGGATTTGAACCAACGCCCTACCGAAAGCTAGAACAGAACGTTCCCACTCACCTGCAATCATCGTTTATTTGTTTTTTTTCCTTCCTCTTCTCGTCAACGCTCATGACATTTGAATAATGAGTAATGGAAACTAAGATCGGGGGAAAATTTCGGTCACGGTCACGGTCTTTTGAAGGAATTTTTCCGAAGTTTAATTAGGCAAGAATTAATGCTTAACGCAAAACTTTAAGGAAGTATCAGTGTTAGCTAAATACGAAAGGAGATATTAAAGATTTTCTACTTGCAGTCTTTTAGCTTTAAAATCTGAAACCACTAAGTCAAATTGAAGACGAATCTGCTGTTATTATTTGTTATTATTGCTATTAAAATGTTATAATGAAAACCACAATGAGGTTTTATTTTTCCATACCATTGGAAGATGTAGAAATAATTCATTTTTATTTCGCGACTTAGTTAATATTTTCGTTCTATCGTAAACACACGTTCTACTTGCGCTTAAACGTTGTGTGAATTTGACATACGCAGTTCTATAATGCTGTGGCTTGGAATATGTGACTTAGTCCATTCATCCTCTCTTAATTGTACTTCTAATTTTTATCTGCGTAATTTAGCTAATGTTTTCAGTATTTGTAATGTAACTGGGTTTGCTTGGGGAAGTGTGTGCTGTTCCTTTAAAAAAAAATTATGTAGGCCTATATATATAGACGATGACTATAAAAATTATGAAAAATGCTGTATTATTCCTCTAAATTCAGTCGCTTTCCTTATTAAATAATCATTATGACTAAAAGTTGGTTATTTGTGATCATTTTAACTATAGAACTCCAAATTCAGCCTCTGACCGTCTGAGAGTCTCTTGCGCGCAGGGTTATTTTTCCAGTCTTGGATAAAATACTGGGTATGGTAGGTCTGCTTAGTGATGAATTTAGTGTACCACCTACCAGTTATGCTTACTCATGAGGTAGCCATGTCTAGTAAGAAGCATAACCGAGTGGCGATGAGTATCGTAAATTCTCGCGGGCCTTGACTGTTCAGTCATCCATAACATACGTCTGAATGCTGAGACCCCTCACAAACAATATAATGTACCACCCAAACAAAAACCCTTACACACAACTTACATTATTCTAGGACAGACAAAGACCAATTCTCTCTCATTTATTATATAAATAAAACAGAAGTATGTGTAATTAACATGTTCAGTGCTGAGGACGTCTTCGGCCGTCCGCTAGGGAGCATCCCAGCGACGGTGGTCGGCTTGAGACGTCCTTTCCCTATTGGATTGTATGGAAGGTTGGTGATTCCAGTACCTGACCTACGAGCTCGCCCTTTCTCTCAGCCATTCATTAAAGTATTACTTTTCACCGAGTGAAGACCGTTTTCAAATCGGACAACTGGTGCTTTTTTTTAATACTTTTTAAAACTTGGTGTTGTTTTTTTTTCTAGTGAAAAATATTATTCTCTTGATTAATTTCTCCCATCTACTTGATAATTAGAAAAATTTTAAGGCAAGTATTATTTAAATTATTTACTTTGTAATATGTAATTTGGCATTTGCTGTAAAATTCGAAATAAATTTTAATTTTTCCTCAGATCTTGAACTTTTTTTGTGACGAAACTAAATTTGAATATATATACTGTAAATAATTAGTATTTATGTAATTCTATGTGAATCAAACGTTTTTATTTATTACACTTAATTTATACGATAATTACAGATTTATTTTTTCCCTAAACTCTTATTTACTATTTTTATTTAGTCCAATTGTATTTTTTTTCAATTAAAAGTAAAATAAACAGCATAAAAGGGCAGAAAATTAAAATCATCTGCCGTCTAATGTAAGATGATCAATAGCGTGACGGTGGACGTTTAGAGACGTCCGCGTTAAGCGGATTTTCATTCAGAGTTAGTCACTGACAGGACTCTTCATATTGCCGGTAACGTTCAATGTGTTAACCGGGAATAACAGTCACTGGTCCCCCTTTTCCCCTCTGTTGGAGAAATGGGAGTGATCTTTGCCCCATCAGATGATTGAATGCATTAAAAGATAAGCATATAAGAAAATTGTTTGGAAAGTATCTTAAATTTTTGGCCAATTTGTTTACAGGATACTGACAAAATTGCTTTAAGCGCGCATTCGTGGAAAATTGTAGAATGAAAGTTTGGTCATCGCAGCCACTTCCTGGCAGTCAAGTGGCGCAGTATCTGCCTGACATATCGCCGACACCTGGCCATAAAGTCTAGATCGACTGTGTCCGCCATGTTCAGTCTACTTGGCATGCAGCTGGCCGCTGCTCAGGTCAACTGAGCGAGGGCCTCCGACATGGTCCTCATCCGAATGTGTCCGCCCGCAGCCGAACATCTCCAGCCAGCCCGTCGCCCTCGAGGCACGAGTTCCCGCGGGGATATAACTCCACGGCCATCCCTCCCGATAGCTTCCGCCCCTCTCTAACTCACTACTCCCACCTCGCTCCGGAGACTTGCTGGGACAGTTTTAACCTTCCTCCATTTTCCAAGGGGTCTTTCTTCTGCTCTCCTCTAAGACCACTTGTTAGTTACCCCTTGACCATGGGCGGTTCTTGTACGTAATGTGTGATCTGTTTCTTTTTACAAACAGTATAACATAAGTTATGTTGTTTAATTATCTAGGCAACAGTATCGTAACCGTGGCACCGCAATTTGATGATTGATTCTTATGTAAATCGACGAGAAAAATAGAAAGGGATGAATGAAAAATACTGACATCTCACTTAGTTCTCGAGATATTCTGTCTCAAGCAGATTTAGTTCCTTGTTCCTTTGGCAACGTTTTTCTGCTGGTCCAGGTCGCTCTTCAACTTAACCACAACCGTTAATAAGAAAACAAAATAACCTTTTTAATGTCCAACATACAGTTTCTTGAGGGTTAAAAAAAAAAAAAAAAAAACTCCAATCCAAATCTTCAGCTAATTACCTCAAGTTTGAGACAGTATATATCGTATCTTCAAAACTATGCAATATATTGAAAAATTCCATTATTAACTTTCGATTTGTCTCTTTTAGTTTCATTAGCATCCATTATCGAATTTTGCTTTGACGAAATTTTTCTTACAGTCTGGATTTCAATTAAAAAAAGAACATTTTTTGCAGTATGTTTCGAAAACTAAACGAAGTATCAAAAATGTATTCTTCAGTTTCTATTTGAGTCGTCGAGTTATTTAAGAATCCGAATCCATCATCAAAGTGTGGCGTCACGGCTATTGTATAATCACGGAGATCTTGAAAAATTATCTCATTAATAAGAATCTATATATTTGAAATTTGATAACCTTACGTTAGTATTTTCCTTTTTATCAGCAACAAATCAACTCTCTCTCTCTCTCTCTGTATTAAATAACTTCTTCACATAATTGCAAACACAATTCTTAATTACCACAGTTTTATACAAACTGTGTATTTACTTCATACATTAACAGGTTAACGTCTTTCTTCGTAGTCTTAGTGTATTTAGTTTTTTATAAAACTGTAGTCCGTACGATTTCAGTCTTCCAACAATTCAACAAACTCTCTAACTTGACAGCGATGATCTCTGCCACACTTTAACCAGAGATACAACTCCTCCCCTACTCAAAGAAATTTTTACATTTAGTTCACATCGTTCAAATAATTTCCTCACATGCTTCACACACTTTTAATATCACACATGCTTTTTGTTAAGATTTTTAAATATGATACAAGCAATTTCTGAACACGAGAAGTGCTTATTATGTATTAAGGATACATAAAACCGCACAACAGAAAAATGTATCAGAGAGCAGCTAGCTCGGAATCATGGAGGAAAGAAATAGCTCGGAATATCGAACAGTTTATACATTGGTCAGAGTATAAACTAAGCTAGAGATATAACAGAGATATTATTGAAATATAGAAGGCAGTAATTCAAATTAAATATATGTATGAACAAACAATACTTCAACACTTTTAATATCTCTTAAAGAGAGTCTATTGAAGTGTTCAACCTCTTTAACATTTATCTTCAATAAAAAAAATTGTTATTCTTTTTTATTTTCATTTCTTTTCTTATTTTTTCTTAACAATTTAAAACGCATCACAATCTGTGACATTCTAGTGTCTTACCATCTAGCTTCAATAATAAAAATAAATCTCTAATTCTGTGAGGAATTTGAATGTAAGCATGACAAAAAACCAAAGTCCTAGTTAGCATATTATGCAGCAGATATCAAGTAGTATATATGACTATTGGTCGTTCATTTATGTCATGATCTCTTCGAGCAATCTGTGACTACTTTACCCTGTATATCGGTCACGCCGACCTTGAAATTTGTTTAAAACGGAGTTGCTAATTCGTTTATAGCTACAGATACGGACAATACTAAGTACTCGCACCATATACGAAAATAGTAGGTTTGCTATTAGCTCTTATATTTTTTTGAAATATCTGCAACTTTGTAATAGGTTCTTGCATAAAACCTTAAAAAGCAAAATTCTGCACTTCAATACAATTTCATTATTATCATGGTTATTGCGTCCACCATATATATTTTTATTCGTTGCCATTATACACTGTACCAAATTCCATTCTGGTTCATTTTACCAATGTTATGAAACATTCAGACCTAACAGTAAGAATACCGAAAGTGTTTTCCAATACATCTAAGATCCAAAACGAGTGAAGACAATGCACCTAAAAGACCACTAATTATTCTCAGAGATCCCCTTTGAGTCTCCAGAATGCTGTCATAAACGGACACACAATGCAAAAGACTTATTCAGGCACTTCCTAAATACGTCCGTCCAAATGTCCTTCACATTTCGTTTCTTTCCCTCTTTTCTTAGGTGGCATCAACTATTGCAAGTTATAGTGACGAGTACAAACAAGGGATTTCGAACTTTTAACATTATTGGATTTGGAATCACAGGTCAAATGAACCCAATTTGTAACAAAAATCTGACTTAATTCTGACACACTGAGTCAAACAGAATCTGTTTGAAGATTTTACGCAAGGTCTTAGCAGATATCTAGGTGTATTATGATGCCTTTTTGAAAGAGTATAACAAAGAAGAGAATTTTGTTTATATACAAACGCTTCTTATTTGTTTTCAGTGAATGACAACAATTAACCAAAAAAAACTTAAATTTGATGTGTGACGTGTTCCGTTATTAATCGGTTATGGACCAGCACTGTAGACTAGGAAGTTCATTGCTACGATTTCCGTTCCCTCACTGAGAGTGGCGGGTGAGCAGTAACGCTCTGGTCTCGCATTCGCGAGGACCCTGTTTCAAATCCCCGTCCAGGAATTCAGAATTGAGTTTTCCATGGAATCCCCAAATTACTCCAGGCGAAAGCCGGGATGCTTCCATTAAAAGACCATGGCCGAATTCCTTCCCGTTCCTTACCACAATGCTTTCGCACCCCTACTGACCTTGACGTCGACGAGGGGTAAATCAATAAATAAAAAAATTAAAAACTTGGCAGTAAGGCATACAATGAATACGCATTTATTTGTTCAGCAATGAATTGTTAATTTCACCGAAATATAGCACACACAATCCATAAGACTTGCATTATATCACAAATAATTTAAATGAATTCAACGGAATATGTGTTTATTATTTCAGACGGAGAAACTTGATGACTTCCGAAACATAAGCCACTGATAACCGGGGCGTGCGATACAGATACAAAAAGTTCGAACACCATTTCAAACAAGGTATACGTTTAGCCAGAAACAACATAATCACCGTAAGTAAACCAAACCACAGTTATTTATCAAACCACAGATATTCGATCTCAGCTGATGTCAATAAGGGTTTCTTTGCAGTACTCAACATTTCGTTTAAGTCTACTTCACGGTAAACTTACAGCATAACTACTCTAATACCAAAAAAGAATTCAGCCCAACAATTCTTTACTATTCAGGATACTTTGATTTGGAACTTCATTTAATAATTTATCACCCTGCAAGATCATGTATAAGAAACGGTGTTATGCTTCTGATTATGTTTGAGATTCTTCTGCTCGCATCATGCAATATGATATTTCGCCTTCTCGTTTTAAATTAATGTCGTAAATCAACATATATTTAATAGATCATTTTTCGTTTGATGCCTGTAGGTATATTGATAAGCCAAATGGTTTCATTATCGTTGAAAGACATTTATTTAATTTTACTTTAATTTAATTGCAATGGAGCATAGGCTCCTTTTTCGGTAAATTATTCATCATTTCTCTTGGTAACTCATTCCAATCCCTGACACCCTTACCTAAAAAAGAGAATCTTCCCACACCCTTGTGCCTGAAATCGAGTGCCAGCTTGTGGTCATGGTCATCTTTTCCCTTCCATGCACTACTTTTCATACCTACTTGCAATATCTTTCCATGCCTCATCGCCAGTATATGCCCTGTACACTCCCATGACCCTCCTCATCCTCCTCCTGTCTTGCAATGAATCCCATTCCAGCTCCTTTATCATATCCGTCACTGATTGCATTCTGCGATAATTTCCAGAAACAAATCTAGCAGCCCTTTTTGCACCCTCTCCAACTCCTGTATTTGATACGTAAAATGAGGGTCCCATACTACACTACCATATTCGAGCAATGGTCTGACCAAAGTTTTGTAACCCAATTCCTTGACTTCTCTCGTACATCCCCTCATCACTCTCTCCAACAAGTGCAGAACTTTGAAACCTTTTCCTACCACCCTGTCCTGCCCAGTTAAGTTGTGTATCAATAATTCCAAGATATTTACATTTCAAGTCTTCAGCAAGCAATTCTTTCCCCACCTTATATTCATTGTTTTTTATTTGTGTATCTAATAAGCTGACTCTTCTTTGCATTTATCTTCATTCCATGTTTACCAACCCAATTAGATATCCTGTCCAGATCACCCTGCAACTGTTTACAATCCTCTATCGTTTTGATTCTTTTATACAGCATTATGTCATCTGCAAACAATCTAATTTCAGATAGTAAACAATCAACACAATTATTCATTAGAATAATGAATAGCAATGGTCCCAATACGCTACCCTGTGGCACACCCATTTTTACTTCCACTTCTTTTGATACTACATTTCCTACCCTAACTTTCTGTTTTCTACCTTTTAAAAATTCTTCTACCCAGCAAATCACTTTCTTATCCACTCCAATGGTTTTTACCTTATTTACTACCATTTTATGGCTTACTCTGTCAAACGCCTTAGACAGATCTAGTGCTACACTATCAATTTGGCCTCCCTTGTCCATTTCATCTGAAATATCTTGCATATATCCCACCAACTGAGATTCGCATGAATATCCTTGCCTGAAACCATGTTGCCTGCTTGAAAACATTACGTTCCTCACATATATTTCTGATGTGGTTGCATATCAATCTTTCCATTAATTTACCTACCACTGATGTCAAACTGATTGGCCTGTAATTCTCAACTCTATTTCTCACCCCTCCTTATGTACCGGTACTACTATTGCACTTTTCCAGTCCTGTGGTAAGCAGCAAGTGTCTAGACTCAATTTAAATAATATTTCAAGATAATGTCACATCCGGCTATCTTTAAGATATCTGTAGTAATATTATCTTCACCAGCCCCTTTATTTTTTTTTCAGCTTTCTTATTTCCTTCATGATTTCCTCAGGATGGATATCAAATTTTTTACTATCGTCATTTCTAATTGTGTTGTTAAGCTCGTTCTCCGAATTAGACCCTCCTGTTTCTGATTCATTGTCCCTAATGCTTTCACTAACCAGTTACTTAAAATCTCTGCCTTTTTCAAATCGTCAGTAACTTCTTCTCCATCCTTATCTATAAGTGTCTCTACACCTCCCTTCCCCTCAGTTTCCTGATATAGCCATAGAAATTTCTAGATGCATCAGTCAATGGTCCTCTGCACTGACAATACTCTTCATAAACCCATCTTTAGCCATTTTTTTGTGTTATTAAGTCCTTGTTTAGTTGTTTTAAATATTCCCTACTACCCTGCTGTCTCTTAACTCTGTTGTTCTTTTCTTACCAACTCTTTAACCTCCTCACTTCCCTATTAGTACATAGGTTCTCTACTCTCTTTATTTTCTGCTTTGGAATAAATTTTTCTTCCCCCTTTATTATCTCTTGAACTCTTCCCCCTTGACTCTACTGTACTGTGCCTTCCTTCCATTTGCTGAATTGTTCTCTGAAATATCTCTTCAAATTTGAAACCTGTGCCTTTTTATAATTGTACCCATTTCCCCTTCAATTTTGGCTACTGGTTTACTGAATCCTCTATTTTACATTTTTCGGCATTTTATTAAAACTAGAGGCATTTACAGTATTCCCACACACTGAGTTTCTACAAAGACTAACAAGCCTGATAAAACGTAAGGTATGCTCCAAGTACTTCTTTATGTGCTACTCAGAGTAATTAATGAAAGCTTGCGTGTTTAAGGAATAGTTGAACCATTTAGAAGATATACTTAGGATGAATTGTGTACCATAGTTACTCCCTGATGTTAAAAACATACTTTACACGATGCAGCAACGCACTCCATAAAATCGGCTTACTATAATCCAAAACTCTAAGTTGTTCCTATCTTTTTTTACTCCAAACACAACTTTTCAGCGGTGGTGTGAGTATATTTAGGGAGATGGTATCAACGCACATTTGGGTTTAAACATACTCACTAAAGGTAATTTATAATAATAATAATAGTAATAATAATAATTATTAATATTACTAGAGGAGGAGCTGAGCCAATTATAACTTAACGATCTTATTAAAAATTTATTAATAAAAGTTTTGCATTGAAATACCCAGATTTAGAAAGAACTTCCTAAAACTTTATAGCACATTATGAAAATGAAGCATTTGTGATATCATCACCCCACCAATCATTTTCAAAGACCTCATATGTATAATTAATGTAACCTCTGTTAAAATTTTTGAACCAAGGTTCCACAGCGTTAGTAGTTTGTATAAATTTCGGGTGGCGCTTAAGTTGGTAGTTTTCTGTTGTTGGCCCAGACACGCTCGCAGGGAGAGGAAGGGGAGAGAGTAGCACTCAGGGTGGTTGGTACAGGTGTGTATTAAGTACTTGTAAGCAGCCGAGCATACACTACGCTGTGGGTCAAGATGATAGATTTTTTTCTCGTAAATAAACAGAGTTATTATTATTATTATTACTCCGCGATTCACTAAAAGTGTGTGGCGGAGGGTGCATTGCACCTATCGAAAAGGGTTATGGTTTGGAAGGGTTATAAGGGATATGGCAGGAGGCGCCCATGGGGTATTGTGAGGAACCATCCCCCATTCGCGTGGAGTGATCCGGGAAAACCATGGAAAACCCAGATCAGGATGGCTGGAGTGCTTTATCGAAAGCTACTCCTGTCGGATTTTAAGTTTACTCTCGCCAGGTAAATCCTTTCTATTCCATTCCCTAATCGCTCGTGGGAAAAATGAGTACAGAAATGAATCGGTTCTGGCCCTGATTTCTCTTATCTTATTTTCGCGGTCATTTCGAGATATGAATGTTGCTGGTAGCAATATTTGCTGGTGTCATTCCAAAATACGTCTGTCGTGAATTTTTCAATTAGCTTCCGTCGAGAGCAACGCCTTCGGTGTTACAGGTCTTCCCAACCTAACTCCTTCAACATCGCACTTACGCTTTCCCTCCAACTAATATACCTGTCACGAATCGGGCGGCTCTTCTTTGGACCTTCTCTAAGGCCTCCATTAACCCCTTTTGATGGGGACCCCACACAGAACAACAATACTCTAAGTGAACGTACTAGTGATTTGTATACAATCGATTTAACTTCCTGAGTGCATTGATTTAAATTACGACCTAGAAATCGGAGCATACGATTTGCTTTTCCCAATACATTCTCGATATGCACATTCCATGACAAATTATTACTAATTGTTACCCCTAGGTATTTAGCGGAATCCACCATTCTAAGGACAGTGCCATTAATTGTATAATCATAGGTAAATGGTGTCACCTTTTTACTTACACGCATGACTTGGCACTTTTTAGCGTTTAATTCCAACTGCCAATCTTTACACCACGCAATTATTTTCATAATATCGTCTTGTAACAAAGCGCAGTCGTCCTGGGTTTTTATTTCGCGATAAATAATAGCATCATCGGCATCGTAGCATGGTTTCTTTTGAGATTGAGTAGCGAAAATGACTCCCTCCAAATACCTTCAAAACATAATTTAACAATTTTATATTTATTGAGTGGCAGTCATGTGTTTATATGATAATGTGTAGCCCGTATTTATCTTCCACCGGGCTGCTGTATCCTTTTAATGTGAAATCAGAGGTAATTATAAAGACAAGCCGATCTTAGGTGCGTCCATGTTACATTAAATGAGCTAATATAATTAATCTCTCCAAAGTATTAACTAGTACGGTCACACAATGTAACTCACCAAATGAAGGTAAAATAAAACATCTGAAATGTAATGCTGTAGAGGCAAATAAAGATGTTTTAGAAATCGTTTGCAAGGTTAGAAGCTTGTGGAAAAGTAGGATGGAGGGTCATATTTCAATACATTCAGAATTTATTATTATAACTACTATTATTATATTATTATATATATTATAAATTATATTATTATATATCCTGTAAATCACTAGAAGAGAGAAAAGTACCTTCTAGCTGGAAAATAGCCCAGGTAATTCCCGTTTTTAAGAAAGGAGATCGGAGTGATCCTAGGAATTATCGACCCATATCTCTAACATCGGTCTGCAGCAGAATTCTGGAACATGTCATATGCTCGAACATAATGAAGTTTCTAGATGAGAACGAGTTACTTACACCATGTCAACACGGATTTCGGAAGAAGAGATCGTGTGAAACACAATTGGCCCTATTTTCCCACGACATAATGAAAGTTATCGATGCAGGTTCGCAAGTTGATGCAGTTTTTTTTGGATTTTCAGAAAGCTTTTGATTCTGTGCCACACAACCGACTTTTAGCGAAGATTCGAGCTTACGGTATTTCGGCTCAGATTTGCGAGTGGATACGTGATTTTCTAACTGGTCGATCACAGTATGTCGTTGTTGACGGGGAAGCCTCTTCTAAGATAAATGTTACTTCGGGCGTTCCTCAAGGAAGTGTAATAGGTCCACTTCTTTTCTTAATATTTATAAACGATCTAGGTGACAACGTCAAATGCTGGTTGCGATTGTTTGCCGACGATGCGGTTATCTATAGGGAAATAAGGTGCTCCGACGATTGCTTAGAAATTCAGCGTGATTTGGATGCTATTTTCGATTGGTGCCGTAAATGGCAGCTTACACTTAATTGCAAAAAGTGCAAGGCAATGCGGATAAGTAACAAGAAGAATCAGTTTGTTCACGAGTACAAAATAAACAATTCAGCTGTTGACACGGTTGATTCCGTGAAGTATCTGGGGGTGATAGTACAAAGCAACATGAAATGGGACATGCACATAACTTCCGTCGTAGGCAAGGCTAATTCTAAATTACGATTCATAGGTCGTATTTTGAGGAATTGTAATGCTCAAACAAAGGAGATAGCGTATAAAACACTAGTGCGTCCGCATCTGGATTACTGTTGTGGGGTTTGGGATCCGTATCGCAAGGTTCTGATTGACTCAGTTGAGAGGGTGCAGAGGAGAGCCGCTAGATTCGTGACTTGTTGTTACAGCCCTTATGAAAGCGTCACAGAATTGATACATAGATTGGGCTGGGATAGTTTGGAAGACAGACGACGTAGCTTGCGTTCGAATTTATTGGAGAATATGCGAAAAAATTTAAATTTCGAGTGCAATGAAATACTTCTTCCGCCAACCTATTTAGGTCGCAATGACCGGAGGGATAAGATTAGAGAAATAAGATGCCGTACTGATACTTATATGTATTCCTTCTTTCCTCGCACTATTCGGGATTGGAATGGGCGGGTTTAGGATTGGTGCTTAGCACCCTCTGCCACCCACAATGTTTGTGATTTGCAGAGTATGAATGTAGATGTAGCTTATTTTAGTGGAGAGATCAGTCAACGGAAGGAACTGTAAAGCAAGACAAAATTAGAATAATGAACCCGATAACTGAAGATGTGGGTTACAGTTGGTGTGTTGAGGTGAAGAAGTAATCTCAGTTAAAGCATAAACGGAGTATTACATCAGTTGAGATTTTGACGATGGAAAAAGAATGATAAACGTCGATTCAATTCAGAGGTATGTACTACAGGCTGAGTTCCAAAATGAACAAGTATTTTTTCAAGAAAGCACGAAAAAAAGAAATTTTACTAAAACATTGATTTTCTCTGTATAATTATTG